>CAKALG010037975.1:0-13814 GCA_916700815.1 Helicolenus hilgendorfi | reverse complement strand
CCAGTGAGCTAATGAAACCGAGCAAGGGGGGCCGCCCGCGCGCGTGTGTGTGTGTGTGTGCATGCGTGCAAAAGAGTGCATCACACTCCTCTGACACATTTTTTTCTCTTTAAATGCACTCTGCAGATGTCAGCCACCTCGCCTGCTAGCGACAAAGAGAGAAAAGAGGCAGGAGAGAGATAGTCGATGAGGGGGAAAGAAAAAAAAAAAGAGAAACACAAAGCCGAAGCCTCTCTGTTTCTCCACTTTATGAGAAGTTTCAGGGTGCTGCCGGAGGGCGCTCAGGTTACAGCCCCATGTTAAGGCTATTTGTCTAGGTTTGGCTGTTTTATTTGAAATGCTAGTATCTCTGTTGCAAACGGGACTGTGATTGATATCGTTGCGCTCCCCCCTTTCCCTCTATGCCGCTCGCCTGCCCAGATCCAGCAGTCGCTTCTCTCTCCTTTTCTTCTTCTCTGTTTCCTCGATGAACTCTTTCTCTCCGTAACTTAGCCAGGGAAAGGGTTTGATAAAAAAAAAAGTGGCACGTGAAGAAAGAGAGATCCCCAAAAAAGAGGAGAAGCTGAAAAGGAAAAGCATGGCGGCCTTTTTCTCTGCCCCGAACACATTCCCCCAGACAGACTATCTGGTGCAGTTTAGAGCGTGCGCTTCTATATTAGACCGAGTGTTTGCGAGTTAACGCGTTTACGAGGACGCATGCGTGTTCGCTGCGTGTTTTTCGGAGTGTTTCCAGAAACCAGAGGCGAGTAGACGAGCGCCGTCTCACTGCCAAACAGTCGATTTCCCCCTCTCATCGTCCACACCATACATCACAGACCCACCCTTCTCTCCTGACACAATGACGTGTGTCATTTATCAAACAGGGCCTTGCCAGGGCCTCACATGTGTGTGGGAGCATATTGCGGTGTGTGTGTGTGTGTGTGTGTGTGTGTGTGTGTGTGTGTGTGTGCGTACGCAGTTGTGTGTTTACAAGCACACGTGTGTGTGTGGGTGTGTGTTTCAGTGTGTAGGACTGTCCTTCCTTCTGCCTCTGAGGTCCACCCCTCCAGGGAAGGAGGAAGGGAGTGCGGGATGAAGAGGGAGAAACAGACAGAAAGATGGGGGATTATTACTGCTGAATGAGTGAGTGAGTGAGTGAGAAGTTTTGGGCCCGAGTTCTTTCCGAATCCCCCATGGCTGATCGGGAGAAAAACAGCATCTGCGTGCGATATTGATACAGCAATTTTGAATAGTATTTTACACACAATTACTCACATTTCACATCATAAATACGTATAGATTGTAAATCACAGGTCCATTAATCTCCCTGATGCATGCGCAGGCACGCATTTGTGTTGGTGTGTCAATAACAATCTGTGTATGTCTCTCTCACATGCTCATGTGTCTTGGGGGTTGCTTGCAGGCGTGTATCAGTCACTATGTCTAACACACAGACACACACAAACTCACAACCGAGCGCAACTCTCTCCCATGGGTTCGGGCAGTGCAGTCTCTCTCTCTCTTCACTTTTCCCTGATTCAAAGGGAGGCCTTATAGAAGATGGATGCTCCTTAAAAAAAGAGCCCGTTGATGGATATGAATCTGGCCCTGCCATTCATCACTGCTATATTATTTAGACTGGATCGCTACAGAGCTGTAACCTGAGCTACGAGTGTGTTTGTGTGTGTGTGTGAGGACACGGCAGGTAAAGGAGAGGGGGGGTGGGAGGAGGAGGGGGAGGCCGTGTTCTCAACAAAGGGAGGGAAAGACGAATAACAGCGAAGTGAGGTGAAGAAGTGACCGAAATTGAGCAGTAAATAAAACACAAAAGAGAGGGAGTAAAGATAAAAATAACCATGAGGGGTCAGGAAAGGTCAAAGGTTAGAGTTGACGATGGATGTCAAGGGACACCTCTCTTCTATGTGTCCTCTCCCAAAGCAAAGCGCAGTAATATTCTGATGACTGAAAAGAATCGGATGAAGCAATATTTTTAAACATTTACATCGTCCAAAGTAACATAACTTCTCTAAGAATGTATTTTCATTATGGATGGTTTGAACTCAAAATCAGTTTACAGATGTTGGGGAGGACTCCTGGTGTCACTCTCAGGACGTCAAATACCAACGTTTGGTCAGTGGCTCTCAGCGTCTTGATGCCAACGTACCAAGGCACCCTGTAGCATCTGTATGAGCTTACTCCACTACTCCCGTGTGAAACTGGGATGTTTTTTCTGACCCTAACCAAGTAGTGTCGTGTCGCCTAATTGTGATTGTTTCACAACGTTAACCAAGAACTGCGTCCCTTCAGCATTACTATACTACGCAAAAGACCTCGGCCCAAGCGGCAAAATATGGCGAGTAGGAGTTGCAGTACTACTGCATGTGAACAAAGTTGTATAAAGCTTTTTGTGGCTTGATAGGGAGCTGCGTAAAGCCTCAAGTGATATCCCTCGAGTCAACAAAGGTTGGGATTGAAGTCTTCAAGTCTGAAAAGGAAAATATTTTGGGGGAGTGGAGTCAGAAAGAAGTGAGCTAACCAGAACTCTGTAGCCCGCTCGTCATCTCTGCTTGAGGCTAGCAAGGCCATGTTAGCCTCTACATTTGACACATTATTGTTTTAACTCTCTATAGTGAGTCCAACAATGTTGAAGGAGGGAAATGTTAAACTGGTGTAGAACTTTTTTTCTTACAGAGAACTGGATATCACATTCCAAGATAGCACTCCAAACTTTTGCTGCATTTATGCCTATAGCGTCCACACTACTCCGGCGTTTTCGCGCCCCTAAAACGGGGAAGTTTGAAAACACTGCCGTCCTGTTTTAGCTTTAAAACTCTGTGGTTGTGTTTTAGTCTGGACAAACAGAAACGGAGACCTTTGAAAACTATGACGCAGACACCCACGTTCGCTTCTTGACTGTGTCTCATCAGTCATGACGTGTCCTTCGCTGATTCGTCACGCCCCATCACGTGACCTTGTTGTCTCTGCTAGCAGCTGTTGTGCAGTTAAATTCTGCATTTTATAATGCTACTACTGCCTGCATGCACAGGAGACAAGCTCTTATTTGAGCGCTTTACACCAATTCCCGTGTCCAATAGGGATATTGTGCGGATTATTGGCCGTAATGATTTGGGGATTTGCAGCTTTGGCAATGCCATCCTCACCCTAAACAACCACCATGCCTCATAACTATTTGTCTACCTGTGCACACGAGGCAGCCATGTAGCAAGCATGCTAACAGTGGCAGATAATTATACTGAAGGAAAAACATGAAGGCCTCACTGCACACACATCATTGTAAATAGCAGATCCCATGTTTTTTTTCATAGGAACCCAGTTTATACAGCATGTCAACCCTGCATGTACATGAAGTAACTTGTGTTGAATTTGTGTGTTATAACATTCAATGCATGTTGTAATCATCGGCCGGTGATTATTGCTGGGTAAAAGTGGTAACACTTTAATAACTGTTGTAGTTTACTCCATAGTACTGTAGTACTTTGCAGATGTAATTTCCCCGTCAATTTTTCTCTGTATTTAATATTTAATAACACAAATTTAGAATTCATTACGCAAAATACAATTTGTGTCATTTGCATGTTTGCATGCACTACTTCAAATCTAACACATATGTTGTTTTATGTTTATATTTTACAATGCATATACAATCACAGTTTGGGCCCCAGCCTGAACAGATCAGTCTGCAGTGAAGTCTAACATTTCAGTTTTTATTTTTAGACGTTCTGTTTTTGTAACTGGTTGTCCGTGGATCCGTGCTAAAACAAGAGGAGATGTAAAAGTAAAAGAGGGAACAACGACAAACTCTATGGCTCCTTCTCAAAACTCCTTCCACTCGCCTGTAAGCGTTTTAAATAAGATCAGTTACATTTTGGGTTTTTCGGTATGTTCCCTCCTTCCCTCCCCTCTCACTCTTCCCAGGTTTCTATAGCGCCAAGGCAGACGTGGTGATTTATTGTGGCCATCCATCTCTGGTACTCATCCATCACCGGCCGGTTGCTAGGCGATCATGGCAGCAGCTGTTTGCTTTTGAGTTCAACAGAGGGGCCGTCAGTCAGCGGCGGCAGGTGAAAAGCATTACGAACGCGCCGTTGTCACGCCGAATAATTAATCAAAGGCGGGAAAGATAATTAAAAAGATATGACCCTTGCTGGTACTTGGTCCTGGGTTTGCCCAGAGAGGGAGGGGAGGAGGGGGGAGAAGGGAAAAATAGAAAAAAAGGTGAGACGAAGAGGACTCTTTCTTTGACGCTTTGCAGTATCGTGCTCAAATGGTTCCACCTCGCTTCTAACACGCATTTGATGATTGCAGACTTTGCCATAGCTTTTGGACCCCCTCCCTTCGCTCAAACACTCGTGGAGGAGAGGAATGAGCGAGTGCTGATAAAACAGGCTCTCCTCTTCGTCAGTGGCACTACTCCATTTAATTAGGAGGAGATGGGCTGGAAAAAAAAGGAGAGAAAGGAATTTTTTAAAAAGGCCTGGCAGAGAGAACGAAAGAGCTCTTAAAACATGGTGTGAATGCATCATCACCTCTAGTTGCACTCGCGCGGCTATATGCAGAGACCAGACTGAGTGGTAACCACCTGCTCTGTCAACGTTTCAAAGATTATTTTTGGCATTTTAAGTTTTTTTGGACACCATGTGGGAGGCAAATGGGAGAAGAAAGGAGAGGAGAGAGTGGCGTGACAGAGGTTTGATAAACCGAGGCGTCAGTACGGTTCAACCGAAGTGCCTGTCGAACAGCGTCGATACACCCCACGCTTCCCTGACAATGTGTGGGCAGTGGAAGCAGGCAGGAGGTGAGAAAGTGAACTTCTCTCAAGTTCTCTTTTTTTCATTCTTTACCTAACTACTTTTGTCACTCTTTGTATGGCTCACCTCTTTCTGACAAGCTTTTCACCCCGGAACATCTATGAACATTGGTGCCTTCTAAAGTGGTTAGACGATATGCCATACGAACTATTTCGTACTAGACCCGTCAGCTTTTTTGCTATCTTTACTTCCTGTCACTTATCCTTTCTAGAAAAGTTCTATATTCATTTATTAAACACAATACTGTCTATGTATCCCTTTTACAATCATTCTAAGATCATCAATCTGTTCATACATGTTTCCGTTGTGCACAAATGTGTGTTCATGCGTTCACTTTGCGTACACGTTCATCTCAGCCTTCATATTCCTCCGTGTCACATCTTTGATCTCCCAAGCCGGGTACCATGTGTTTTGACGTCCCTCATTTTCTCACCACCATTTATTATCTAGAGTTTATACAGAACTAGCAGCACACCGGTGGAACCAAGCGTTCTGTACACACAACAAGCCAGGCTCTGAGACATAACAACAGCATGGGAGAGAAATACACAGACTGAGAGACAGACAGACAGACAGACAGACAGACAGACAGACATTGTCTTGTTTTTCACATATCAGGCTCATTTTAGGATATCTGAAATGGTGTTGCTGCGCTCACAGATGATTTATATTTTCCTGTTTTTTACTAAATATAAGGAGATGAAGTCTTACATCAGGTACCTTCAGTACACTTCCCACAGATCAATTCTAAATCTGCGCAAAATATCTGTAGAATGGGCAATATATGGATGAGGTATCTATGAAAACATGATAGATTTTAGACTTCAATCCTTGATCTGTAATTGTTTATTTGAAAAAAAGTAATTCAGAAGGAAATTTAAGGTATGATTCCCCCAAAAAGGCTAGTTTTTGTATCAATTACTAACCGTGTTTTACTTTGAATGTCAGATAAAAAAAAGGTGCTCTGCCCGTGAGGACTGCTGTATTGTGTGTTACAGTGAACCTGAGTGTTGCATTATGGGTTGTTTGTAGCCGTAATGTTGCTAGCTAGTTTCTATCTGTCTGTCTACAGTGAGTCTGCTTCATCAGAATCAAAAGTGTCTATTAAGTCCAGTTTAATTTACAAGAGTGTTCTGCTGGCTAATGTTACCTGTTGTGTAGAGTGTGTGTGTGTACGAGGGAAGTGAATAGTGAAGCAAGAGAGAGAGAGAGCGGCGGCGACGGGAGCGAGTAACGTTATCTACTCCGGCCCAAGCAGGAAAAGTTTTTTTTTCCTGGGATGACAAAGTCATGACCCATCCCATGCTGCCTCTGATTGGCTAGTACTCGTTTCCTGCGCTGGTTAGGTTTAGGCGTGAGGAGTGAGATGGGTTGGGGTAAGAATATCAGGGTAAGCCAATCAGAGGCAGAGTAGGGCGAGTCATGAATTCGCCATCCTAGGAAAAAAAAAATATTGTGACCAGTAGACTATTGTTTACTGTGTCTTATTTACTGATAAATAACTCAATTATGAATAGATAATATATATTTTATACTGCACTGCATTCATACATTATTTAAAAGGATCTGCATACCCTGTTATATTTAAAGTGTATCATATCTTTCTTCATCCAAAAAAACGAGCGTTTTAAAAAGGGAGTGCGGTGTCCATAGGTATGAATACATGAGGACAGATAAGAAGACAGATTGACAGACACTTACCCAGGTAGTTAGGAGGGATAGCGAGGGAGAGAGTGTAAGGGAGACATGTAGCTATAGACGTACAGAGACCAGGGGAAGGGAGACAGAGAGAGAGAGCAGCAGACAGCATCAGTCAGCATTTAACGTTTCTGCTTTCTACCTTTTCTGCCACTCTTCCAGGAATGATTTAGCCTCGAGCCTTGCCCCAGGTTATATCCAGTCACATTGAACTCTCTCTCTCACACACACACACACACACACACACACACACTCACTATCTCGTAAACATCACAGAACTCTGCGACATAAATGAAAGTCTCTGTTTTGATTGAACCAAATGAAAGAACACAGGCTATTTAAAGGCACATCGGCATGCAGAATCAAAAGTAATCCACAGTTGGGGGGGAAACAGAAAGAGAAAGGAGGGCTGTGTATGTGTGCGTGCCTTTCATTAGCACTTATAACCCAGTCAATAGACACTTGATTGGTTAACATGCAGCTATTGATTCATCGACCATTTATAAGCTCGGGTGTTAAACGCTTCCCCGTACGCAGCTCCGACTGCTACTGTATGAGTGGAATCTACTCTGAAACGCTTCACGCTCATATCTGAAGGCCTGGGAATAGAATATATTTACAGCGACGTTTTACTTTTAGTCTGACTTCTCTCCTAATCAATAAAAAATCTGCCTCTCGAGAGGTCTAACCCTGAATGAGATATTATCTGGGTGTACTAAAACCAAGTTCCTGAAAGCAAAAATGGTGTTTCCGAAGAATCTATTAATTCCTGAACTCTTATAAGTCATGATTTAAAAAAAACAACAACAATGGGCCTCATGACGCAACTTTCTCTTAGATTTATGTTATATTTTCTCTTTTGTTAAGAGAAAAAATAAAAGAAATCAACTCCAGATGCACCAAACGTTCTTAACCATCCACATCTGCTCTTATCCAGGTGCTGAACGATGAATCCCACTTGATCAGAAATTGGAGGCGTGTGACCGATTGTTTATTATTAGCTTAGTTAACACCCCCTTAACACTATATATATGTAAAAGGGTTGTGCCGTGTGCAAATACTCTGCCACAAGATAAGAGTTGCTAAGAGTATTAAATACTTAACAAATTACAAAAAAATGTCAATTAATTTGTCATCAATCGTGCTAAATTATGGGCAATCATGCGATTAATCCCGATTATTTCAACCGATTAACAGCCCTTTCTCTTACCTAACAGAAGAACAGAAATAGGAAAACATTGGTGAATTCCAGAAATCAATGGGAACTAACAAAATGAGAACAAATCCTGGCTACAAACAAAAACGAGAGGAAATTGCTTCTTATATCTCATCCTGCATGAAGCTCAGTGTGTGTTAGATAACTCCCTTATGTCATATGGGCTTCATTTCACTTGGCTGTCCTCCTGCATGAATCGTCACCACATGGCGTAAGCCAAAGCAACCATTACATATCTCAGTCGAGAATTCAAGCGACTAAGACCGCTGGATCCGCATCCACTGTGACTTCTATCAGCTGAAACACGTGTCACTCTGGAATGAAAGCAAAATGAGGTATCCGTTATTTGAAAAATTAAAAAAGAATGATTGCCGGACGACAAAGTTAAACTCACTGTGAAATGTTATCGAAATTATGGAGCGTCTCGAGGCTTTAACTTACAAGCTGGTAACTTCATAGGGGATGTAAATATTTGTATATTAAAATTAATGAGCATTGGCTATGAGATAGTTTTGTTTGGTAGTGCACAAAGCATAAAATTAAAAATAACTTGTAGTGCTCTTTGAAAGATAGAAGCTATGCGTTTCTTTTTTTTTCTCCCACAAAATGAAGTTTGAATGAACTGTCTCATTCGTCAACATCTGTAACGTCAGATGCTCAAATCAAATGATGTAATTTCTTCACGTCCCTTCAGTTTGAGCTCATTAAAAGATCCAAAATTGTCTCTTTTTGGTGCTTGAGCATTTTTAAAAAAAGCTGTCCGGTCAAATTTGTCAGCATCTCGCTTAGATAAATGCGCCTCATTGTTTTGTTTCCATTGCCCAGGGTGATGGGGTACAAGTGTAGCTTTGTTTGATGTGTGTTTGTTTTTCTCTCACACACAGATAATGTGATCAAGCCTGGAAAAAGCTCCTATACTTTTATACTTGAGGTATTTTTAGTTGAACACCACGAGATGGGGAGGGGGCTTTTGTTAAAAGAGCAATCTGGCCGCAGGATTTTGGTAATTAAAAAAACGCACAAGGGTTCAGTGTTTTCTAAATAAACCTGGATATGAGCTGATTTTTCTTTCTTTTTTTTTTTTACTGATTTTTTGTGAATGTGTCAAAGTAACGGTGACTGTGTGTGTGTGAGACATCGAGCAAAAATCGTCACTTCCTGCCAAAGAGGAAACAACGTTACACATAGTCCTGACAAGACTTATGGAGTTTATGGAGTCCTCAGGTCTCATCCAAAACCAGCACACACACACATGCTAACACACATCTTACTGACAGAGAGTGCCTGCGTGCGTGTGTGTGTGTCTGTGTGTGTGTGTGTGTGTGTGTGTGTGTGTGTGTGTGTGTGTGTGGGAGTTACGTTGTAAATCACACTAATCAATTGTGGCCTGTGTCAAGGCATGCCAGACATAGCGAACGGTCTGTTTTACATTGAGGAGACGTGTGTGTGTGTGTGTGTGTGTGTGTGTGTGTGTGTGTGTGTGTGTGTGTGTGTGTGTGCAGCTGTCCTATGATGTCCTGCACACAGCTGTCACAAATCACAGCTCCAACAGCGCAGATAGTGTATGCATCATGTGGGTGTGTGTGTGGGTGTGTGTCTGTCTGTGTGTGTGTGGGTGTGTGTGTGTGTGGGTGTGCGTGTAAGTTGTACAAGGCTGTAACATGGAAAATGTTGATGAGATGATGTGGTACATGTGGTTTGATATAAGGGGCTGACTGGAGAACATGATGTCAGCTTTTTCATGTTTTAAGATGAACATCCAATCACCATCTGTATATCATTGTTGAGGGGTTTAATGACTTGCTCAAGGGTTCATTGGCAGGGAGGACACATTGGCAGTCAAACGTATGAATAGTGACCTCTGTGTCCGAGCAGCTTCCACTTCACAGCTACTGCTTTATTCGCAGGCACGCACACTCCAGCCCGGTCTCCTACACATTATGTTCTCATACAGCGAAACTGCATTGTCAATTATCTTTCGAGGGAAATGTATTTTCTCACAGATCACATTTGTTTTTGACGTATCACAAAAATGTTTCATTTGATGAAGTCGGGGCTTTCAACCAGGAGACCGCTGTTCGTGTTCCGTGTGAAACCAGAAGTCAACGTTAAGTCAAGTCAAGTCAATTTTATTTCTATATCACAAATTTGCCTCAGGGGGCTTTACAATCTGTACATGAAGCGACACCCTCTGTCCTTTACAGTGCGACCCTTTCATCGGATAAGGCAAACCCCCCCCCCCCAAAAAAAAACCTTTTAACAGAGGAAAAAAGAAAAGAAAACATGGAAGAAACTGACTTGACTTCCTTTAATTTACATCCGTAACTTAAATAACATAACAAACATACTTATTTTAAGCCAAACCATGATGTTTATTACTAAACCTAACCGAGTAGTTTATGTGGGTTTTTTTGTTTTGTTTTGTTTCAAATCAGAATTTTAACTATGTGTTTAAAACTGTGACCATAATCTGGGATAAAAATATGTTGTCCTCAAAATGTAATTGATAATGCAGTTTAGTTGTATGGGGACATCATTTTGTAGGAGACAGGGTTGCACACACACACACACACATAACAAGTTGAGTATTAACAATATGCCCATATATGCTGTGTAAAAAAAGAAAAATCATTAATGTCATTAACATTTAATAAACACATTGTTCACGTTTTCCTCATTTTTCAACAATCCTGATTTTGACTCTTAATAAAAGCATGATTTTTCATTTGATTTAAAAAAAAAAAAAAAATCAAAGTTGTACTGTTAAATACTTGTGCAAAGTTCAAGACTTTTGACCAATCAGAACAAATATTGCATCATAATATAGTCTCTGGGCACAGATGGGTTAATACATGTTATGGAGCAATACATGACAACATCAGGAAAATAAAGTATGTTAAAGTATATTATTGCAGAATGCATAACAACAACAAATAATACTGTAAAAGGAATATAATGTCCAGATATAAAACAAGTGAAAACATTTTATAGAAAAGCACATTCACCCCTTCCCAGTCTGTCTTGAACTGTTTCATCTCTCCTTGTACGAATGTGTGTGCTTGCATGTCTGTGTATTCCCTTAAAGCTCGGTTGCCATAACAGCAACTCTGAGGTTGTGTAAGGCCTCCTTGCTCTACCTGTAGTCTGGGTGACATGTCTTGTGGGCTCTTTCATATACTGAAGGATAACACACACACACACACATGGAAACACACATCACTGGTACCATTTTGACATCGTTTGCATGACATAAAAGACCTTTCTTCTCTTTCTTTCTAGTCTTCAGGGCTAATTACATGATTAAAAATGGCGGTCTCCTTCCTGACATAATTCATCGCCGTCTGTGTATTTACCGCCCTGCTGGAAACACACACTCACACACTGTCGCAGGCACACAAATCCAGTGCTTTGAAACTGAAAACCCATCTTTTCCCCCCACTGACAAACTCCTCCACCCAGACACACAGTGCACCCCGTGGCCAAGAGGAAAGGTGTTGATGGCTCGCGAGGGCCAGAGATCCATCATGTGACACGCCATGTGCTAACAACACGCCAACTACAAATCAAAGCCGAGGGACAGCCTTGTTTTGAACTCTCAGGTTGCATTTTAATTGTTACTATAAAGATGATGAAGGGGAGAAGTTAATTTGTAAAAAAAATGAAATGAATAGAGAAGAATCAGCCTTTGATGGAGAGCGACATGCAGTAGGTCCCCAAGCTGCACTAACAACATCTTATAAAAACGTACATTTTTTTTATTGGAACAATATAAAAAAAGACAGAAGACTTTGTGGGATTGCATTTTTATGAAACCTCCTCTGATATTTTAATCCAATGGAAGGCCTCAGGGTTTGAAATACAGCATGAAAAGGGTCTGAAATGCCATCGCAGAACAGTATTTAGTTCAAATGAAGCTCGTTTCGGTGTCTTTGTGATGTGTGTGTATATATGCGTGCGTTTCTACGTGTGTGGCAACTCGTCGTAGAAACGCACAGTGGACTGGCGGTGACTTAATTATTACTTATTTTGTTCCCTTCCGGTATGCAGCTCTCTCTTTAATTCCTGTTATATTTATTGGCATGACATATAGCAGTGTTTATTGCCAAAGCAGAAGACAAGAACAGACACTGCAACAAGAATAAATAGTACTAAAGTTACATGTGATGCATCTGGAATATAATTGTGGGGGGTATTAATGAGAGTGAAATGACTCAATTCAACAACTGCTGTTGTTGTTGAATGATGAAGTGATGGAGACATACAACATTTGCAGACTTGGTGTTTTTTCTCTCTCTACAGTTATATGTATTGTTCAAGTTTATTTGGAAAGTTTGAAGAATTTGTCACTGGAATCTTTTGGTAATGTGTGCAGTGCAGAAAGAAAATAATCTGTGGCTGTTCTTGGGACAGAGTGAACAGAGAAACAGGTCTGGGACTTGTCAAGGTTTTTTTTCACATTGATCCGGTACTTATTATACTTGTGAGCAAGTACCTCCAGTGACTACATTGATTCCTTGAAAACTTTAACCCCCGGACACGTAACTTTGCTTTAAAGGTGCAATGTGTAAGATCTGAGCCACCTGCTCCGAACAAATAGGGGGCAGCATTTCACCTCTATTACTGGCCTATAGTTTACCAACCGGGGTTAGTGGAGTCTAGAAGGTAACCCGCAAATTGAGAAAACATGCAAAAACTCTTGTGAGACTCGCAGCCTGACGACCTACACTAACCATAACTATTCAAGGTCAATGCCTGACCTTAACCATTTTTGGGGAATTTTGCAATGTGCACGTTACCTTCTAAACATGACCCTAACTGGGGGCTGTATGGTCCGTGAACGTTTTGATGGTTGTTTATTTGATTAGATCCATAGTGCCAGAAACGAGAAAACTATTTTTGCTTCATCCCCACCGCTGCCAGGAGACTACTTCGTTAGGAAGAGAATGTGCGGCAGCTCCGGGAGGCGGAGTTTCTGCCACTGTGGATTTAATCCAATAAACAAACTATCAAAACATACACGGACCCTGTACCTTCAACTTGATTGCTCTACTTCTTCATCCTCCCGTGTTGGACTGAGGGCCGACTGGACGCTGGAGTAGCCATGTTTCCATTCAATTGTCAAGCGAATTTTAAGCAAACCTTTGAAAATGGTCCAAAAAAAGAAAACGTGAATTAGACGTGTTTCCATCAACTGATTTGGAGAGAACAAACTCGGCTACAGTGTAGTTTGGTCAGAAGTTGGCACTAAAGTCTGCACATGGCTGTAATCTGCCAGTAAACAGAGTAGAAGAAAAAGGAGACGTTGCGAACCGGAAACAAAACAAGACGCCTTGGTCATCTAACCATCTATGATAGAAAAAATGGAGAGAGTTCTTTGGGAATTAGTTTCAGTTGGGCACCTTGTAATTGTTCTTTCATGTCAGTTAGTATTGAGCATGTTTGATACAATAACAATATAAATATGTATATCCGAGAAACAGCTGATCAGTGAGTTAAACGTTTGCTACGTCAGAATTTATTAGTTTCCATAATTCATTTAGCGCATCGACTCTTTTTCGACAAAGGCAAAAAACACCTCAATGGGGCGTAAAAACATACTTCAAAATGTGCATAAAATATTGTGAATGGAAACACGGCTATTACGGGCAGGGCTGGGGCTAGCTGGTTAGCATGCTCATTTCAGTAGATATCTCTGCGACACAATACATAGATGTTTTTCACCTAGTGTCAACACTGTGACCTTCACAATCTGCTGATAATTCATAATTTTAAATTACATTTTTTCTTACACATTGCACCTTTAACCCTTACCCCAACCTTATCTTAACCCTAAAAAAAGGAGAGGTAATATTAATATTATTCTCATCCCCATCCTCTGCTTCTGAGAACACTTGGCTCTAATAAGTATAGAATTACAACTGTAATTCGGACAGTCACCCTAAAACCCATCTTTACAGAAGCCACAATTTCAAGCATGTAAATGACAACGATACCAGAATTAATGTTTTAAAAAAAATGAAAGCCAGTGAAAATAGGCCACATGGTGTCTTTGTGTGTATGTGTGTGTGTGTGTGTGTGTGTGTGTGTGTGTG
>CAKALG010037972.1:0-12203 GCA_916700815.1 Helicolenus hilgendorfi | reverse complement strand
GGTTGAGCTCATTACCTGTCGGCCATCTCAGAGGGGCCGCTGCCGAGAAAATCGGTAATCACAGCCTCGGTTTCTTCTTCTGAGGTGAAACCCAACAGGTGTCTGCTGCTGTGCTGCATGGAGATGTCTCCGAGCTTGGAGCCTGGGCCGCCTGGAAACAGACTGAAGAAACAGAAGACAGAAGAGGTGAGGAGAAGAGACAGGTGAGGCAAACTCAGGACACTATTGGTACATGTCCACAGGGGCATTTTTTATTGCGAGGGATCGCCTTGCTTCCAAGTATGGGACGCTTGACTGGCTGCCACAAGACACAAGGCACTAGGCACCCGATTGAACGAACGGTTTCCCTCGTGGGCTGCTCCCAGCTTTCAAACCGGAACCAACATGGCGGCTCGTTTGTAAACCGTCTCTCTTATATCACCAAAATAGTTCACTAAAATGTATTTCTGAAAACATTTTATACAAGAAATAAGGCATACAGTTGCCATATCTGTCTTTCATTTGGATTAACAACAGTTAGTTTAAAAGTCTCTGGATGCCCCTGATTTGCATAAAGTAGCCTAGACCTCAACTTTATGCAAATGAGGAGCAGCCAACGCGAAGACAGACAATGAATGGGCGTGGAAAGGACAGAGGCTGTGGACATGTACCATAAGGGTGGAGGAAACCAACTAAAAAGAAGAACCGGGTGCGTACTGGACTGAAATGACCGCTGAATTCCACGTGGGCCACATCCTGTGCACAGGAGGATTTTTAGCCACAAGCAGAATCTGAACTCTGATCTAGACTGCACAACCCAAAGCATGCTGCGGTGCACACACAAGCAAAAATACACACAGTCTCTTTCAACGGTATTACTGCACTGGGTGGCATTTCATTTCAAAGGGATCCGACTTCTAAAGCGGGCATATTTTACATTCCAAAGGAGAGCCCAAACACAAAACACACAGATGCGAGCACAGGTACAGACACACACAGACTTCAGCTACTGTGGATACCACTCGAGTCACAAAAGCAAACTCATTCATGGGCCCCAAGAAACCTTTTTCATGTTTAAGCTGTAGAGAACAACTGAAAGGACACATTCCCAGCACAGAGCGCAGGCAGATTATCAAAGACAGCCAGTCCAACGAGTAGATTCTCGCATCTTTGTGGAGCGTGTTATTCCCAGGAGAAAACAAAACATTTTTAAAACATGAGAACAGAGAAGTCATCGTTATAGTTGGAGGTGGATTTGACTTTAGTTTTTGTGGGATTACGCAATCTCTCCATCTGCTAGCTCGGTGGAATAAACCCTTTTCCCCAGTGAAGTTTTACATAACTCATCTTAATATGTCACGACTGTTAACATTACGAGCAGAGATAAGAAATACCGCCGTATACAAATGTTTTATACTTCTTCTTTTGTAGCCTGAAATGATTTTCTTTTTATAATAGTAAGTGGTAAATGTTTACTTTCCTCAGGGCGTTTTGAAGCTTATTCACCCATTAGTCACACAGTCCTATAAACTCTGGCAACAACAACAGAGGAATGGAAGATACTGTACACACGAGAGCTATTTGGCATGGATGAACTATTAGTCGTCGGCTTCTTTACCAACTACCAGTACATCAGTTTCACTCAAGATAAGACTGTAATGTATGGGCATTACTGGACTACAGTACTCTGGACTGTAAGGTTAAACTGTTAAAGGGGACATATTATTCCTCAAGTTTATACTTGTATGTTTGGTTTCTATTATAACATGTTTACAAGCTTTAATGTTCAAAAAACACATGATTGTTCTCATACTGTGTCTGAATATACCTGTATTCACCCTCTGTCTGAAACGCTCCGTATTAGCGCCTGTCTCTTTAAGACCCCCTCCAGAAAAAATATGGTACAACTTTGCACAAGGTGGGTTAAAAGAGGAGATGTCACAGATTTATATTGTGTCTTTGGGAGGCACTTCAGATACCCAAATATGTGCACAAGCACTGAAAAAGTGAGTTTTTCATGATATGTCCCCTTTAAGTTCAGGTAATTTTGCTCAAAACTTAAAGGGAGACCATTATGAATGAATGTGATACATTCATTATTTTATATTAATAATAACATAACAAGCCTTATCTAAACTGTTGGCAAACAATAGTGATTGTTTTTTCGTTTGTCGACTTTTATTTTTAGGCCAATGTGTTCATTGACTGTCAACTGAAATACGGGTGAAGTGGGTTTGTGTGAACGTATTGCTTCAGTGGGAAATGTTCGGCTCTGTTTTGAATAAACGTTTTTGAGTAATGTCTCACATGAGAGGCGCGATTCCCACAATGACTCATGGGGCTTCCCGTTTGTTTTCCTCTGGTAATCAAACTCTTGTGTATCAACATCTACAGTATGTTGCAGTTACCAGTCATTTTCATGTATCTTGAGCTACAGCGTGCCATCATCCCCATTGTTTTGTCAAAGACATACAGAGAGAGATCCATAGTCACACATCATGCATCGTGTGCTCACCTCATTGGTCCGACGTTGAGCACAACGAACACCAACACCGCCATGAGACACACCGCTCTCCTCTTGGGGGCCGTTACCTTCAGTACTGTGTTCTGCAGGAAAAGTTAGACATCATGTTGTATTACAAACTACAAATCACAGATATGAGTCATGTATAATCCTCACAAGACTTGTTGTGGAAACTTCTCTACTTCTGTTACTCTGCACAGACATCTTTATGCATGCAGGCTGTGTGGAAGTATTGGCAGAGCTGTTGCTGCTAGCCTCTCACCTCACTCAGCAGGCCCTCCAGCTGCCTCTTGAGGCTCCCATTCTCACACTTGAGCAGCTCATTCTCAGACAACGCCACATTCAGACGAGCTTCCAGCGAGAGCAGGTAGTCTTTCTTCTTTTTCCGAGACAGGGACGCCGACTCGCGGTTCTTTATCATACGCTGCTGCCTCTGAGATATCTTTGACTAGAGTGAGAAAGCCAGAAACAGAAACACACATTTGACAAAGGTTATTATTACTCATGTCAAGTCAAATATTTCATCACATTGTGGATGTATCCACTCTACACCTATCCAAACAGGAAAGAGGGGTAGTTATTATGAGAATTCAGAAAAATGCCTGCCTGAGCCACCTGTTCGGTTGTAGATCATAAGTTCCTGTCACTAGGGTGATGTCATGTTTTTCTATGCTCTCAAGGGCATTTGGTTTAAAATGGCTTTTCATTCATATGAGCAATATTGTTCTGTGAAACACCTAAACAACTGACTAGGGAATAGGTAGGGGGAAAAAATGGATATACACACATTTGGGCATGCAAAACAGCACAGTGCAGTCAATGGTATAGATGCTTATCCATATTTACTGCTGTATCCCAGTTGGCAACCTCCGGTTCTGAAAATCGAAGCCAATAACGAAGTGCCTTAAACTTGCATTCTTTCTAATAGCCAGCAGGAGGCGACTCCTCTGGCTGCTAAAAGAAGTCTGATTGTATAAAAGTCTATGAGAAAATGACCCTGCTTCTCACTTGATTTATTACCTCGGTAGACATTGTAAACATGAGTTTATGGTCTCAGTCACTAGTTTCAAGTCTTCTTCAATACAGCAAGATGTTCATTTAGTAAACTAGAAGTGCACTCGGAGAGCGCAGAACTCCGCCAAAGTAGGTTTCATGTACGTCGCTGAAAACACTGTGGAAGGGTTAAAGTTTTAAGATGAAAACATTAACTCTTTCACAGTGTGTTTTCAGTTAAAAAACGGTAATTGTAACATTTTGGTCGCATGAAATTGTCTTAATCAGCGTTCGGTTGTACTTAGCTCCACCTTCTCGTGTCAATTCTGATTGCAAAAAAAAACAAGATGGTGACGAACTCGAGGCTTCAAAACGGCTGTCTACAAACTAATGGGTGATGTCACAATGACTACGTCCACTTCTTATACAGTCCATGCTGTTTCCACACTAGAGATCCAACACCCACCCATTCATACTGAGGATGTATGCGGTACATTGAACACCACTGAGGACCTCCTTACTAGAAGATGTGTGAGAAGGCAGGAGTTTACAAAGGGGGGACACTGGCATGTGAGAGAACCCACCAGTAAAAAGACAGAACACATAGTGATAAAGTAAACAAAGAGGGGAAGGGGAAGTGGACATAAAAGCCAGGGTCGACTTTTTATTCTCTCTGAGAGAGGAGGAACGCATCGGCTGTCGATGCTCCAGTTTACTACGATGGCAGAATAAAACACAGACGTGTTCAAGAAGTGTCGTGAGGTTAATGACACCTCTGCAACAAATCATGGCTTTAGCGTCGCTCCCAAAGAGCCCTTAAGTGCACGCGATCAAGCTTCTGCTTGAAAATATTTACACCTAAATCCTGTGAGAGGTCCAGAGGTCGACTGCGATGCCTCCATTCTATATGTGAAGAAAAATGTGTTTATGGAGTGTGTCACCCTTTGAGAAATGGGCTCACATATGAGACACATAAACACAGAAGTACTATATATGTTATAGATCTGGATGTAAAAATGAAGTCTTAATTGCTGTAATCAGTATCTTAAACACTCAAGGTAATTTGTAAATAAATAGACAGTCATCAGCATTTTTTCTATTTGTTTTTTTTGTTTATTACAAATTAAGACTGTCCAAACCTTTGGAAAGAAGAGCAAAAACAAAAAACGTTTGTGTAAAAATAAACAATAGAATTAATAAATAAATAAATAAGAAAGAGCTTGTTTTATAGCTTGTTTCCAGTAAGGATAATAATGGGATTCCTTCCACTCAAGGTCAGAGAGGTTAAGACTGAAATCTAACCCAAATATCATAACATGACCTGTCTCAAATTAACAGGACCCATGGCTGTGGTGTTACCCAAACACCTTCATTGACCATCCAGTCCCCAGCCACCCCTCTCCAAACACAAACACCCTCCCAGGGGTAAGCCTCTAAGATCCTGGGCCTAATAGCCCTTCTGGTGATTGAGTTATTTGGATCCCTGTATTTGTGTTCTGTCTCCTGAGAAACCCCTCTGTCTCCCAGAGCCAGATCTGGGAGCCGTGCCACTAGCCCGAGCCTGGGAACGCTGCAAGTAAGCAGTTACCAGGGAGTGGAGAGCAGGGGGAACTTCACATCACAGCCACCAGAATGAGGCTGGGGAGGAAAATGTTGGACAAGCGGCAAAAAATGGCACTTCTCAATTAACCTCTCTGGAAGAATGGGTGAGAACGCGGACACCGGTTCAAACTAAGTGTATGTGGGAAAAGTAAACGAGGGAAAAAAACTGCCACGGTGCCCATGAGCAGCACACTTTCCTCCAGCTGCTCCTGCACAGCTGCAGGGTGTTGCTGAAAGGGACAATACCTGATCAACAGCTCTTCAATGGATGAATGCAGGTGAAGAGAGAGGGAAAAAAAGCCAACAGATCCCAGCTTGCCTAACTGTCACACTGCTGTCGAGGGTGAACTCTTTTAATTCAGCACTCGAAGGGTTACTCCAGGAGGAAGTGTGTGATGAACCCTTAACCTATCCAACCGGGAAGAGGGCTCAGTTTAACACGTTCCTGATTTTACTGTCGGTCATAAAACACCAATAACTTTGTCATGCGTTCCACAGGTGAAATAACTGTCGACCTGTGATCTTGAATTCTTTCTAAGAAATATTTTGTTTTGCAGTTCACTTTTTAGGTACTCAGTTTCCCCAAATCTCCCTTTTAACATCCATTAACTGTGCTGTGGGTTAAAGGTGCAGAACAAAAGCAAGAGAGCATGTTGTTCCAGTTGACTGATGTCTTGTGGCTGTTTTTTGCATTCAGGTATTCAGGTGACAGTTAGTGGAGAAACTGGTAGTTTTTGGCATGGAATGAATCACAAAACTCACACGTCCATTAGATACGTTACAGCAGGGTGACTGCCTGCGTGCCTTACATTGTCAATAAACATTCAACTTAATAAAACGATATCATTTTACACTTTGTAATAAAACAATGGAGTTTTGTGTGATGTATTTACAGCATAGACTCAAAGAACGGATTTTGCCAAGAAGTGAAAGTCAGAGCAACAACCGGACATCAGTAAAACATCCGCCTACAAAGTGCTGTACAAAAGTAAAACAAAATTATTCTATTGTCATATTTAATGTCTCAACTGAAATGGCCTGTGTTGAATAATAAAAATATTATAAATATAATAAGAGTTTTCAGTCCAAAATGGCGGCAGCAACTATTGTCAAAAAAACACTGGAGTTTTGTATCTTTGCTTCTACACTCTTTGATAGACTGTATATAAGAAGTGGACGTAGTCATCGTGACGTCACCCATTGGTTTCTGGACTGCCGTTTTGAAGCCTTGAGTTTAGCATTCATTTGCCATCTTAGTTTTGGGCTGTTGCCATCTTGGTTTTTGCAACCAGAAGTGACGCAAGAGGGCTAAGTACAACCGAACGCTGAATAAGTGATTTTAGGCGACCAAAATGTTACAATTAACTTTCAAGAACTGAAATCACACTGTGAACGGATTAAAGTTATAAGACAAAAACACAGACAACTCCCAGACCGGTCAACGCCGTGGTAGAGGCCTGTCAATCACAACATAGCCACACCCTAAAGCATCCCCTGCTTTATGGTCTATTAGACTCTAAATGGAACCATAATTTACTAAATGAACATCATGCTGTATTGAAGAAGACTTGAAACTAGTGATTGAGACCATAAACTCATGTTTACAATGTTTACTGAGTTAATAAATCAAGTGAGAAGTAGGCTCATTTTCTCATAGACTTCTATATAATCAGACTTCTTTTAGCAAGCAGAGCAGTCGCCCCCTGCTGGCTGTTAGAAAGAATGCAAGTTTAAGGCACTTCAGCATTGGCTTCACTTTTCAGAACCGGAAGTTGCCGCCTGATTTACAGTAGTTTTCCTGCTGCATCATATTACACAAAAGCAGACAAAAACAACCAGATGTGGTGACATAAACACAAGCTCAAAGTCAGGGAGCTGAAACGTTCAACAGATTTTCAACACATCATGCGGTGAATTCTTTAAATCACTGGGTACGATACAATTTCTCCCCGAATGAGTGTTGAATAATGGAACAAAATGTGCAATGGTTTAAATCAAGCTCCCTTGTAGCTCTCCTGGGATTTTCTCAAGGTGATTTTTTCTTTTCTTTAACACAACTGAACCCTCCCGAGTTGAAAACTGGACACAATTAAGGACATAAAAGCATCGTCTTCTGTGTTGGAGGTGGGGGACTTCTCTCCATCCAGCATCACACTATACTTTCCTGGGGTCCCCTCCTCTAAATCCTCCCATCCAACTAATGGGAGGATTTGTTGAGGCCTGCAATTCCAGGCTGGACTGTTTTTCAGTGTCACACACACACAAACGCGCACAGCTAAATCCCCGGCTGTATAGGAGCTCATTACATTACAGTGACCCAATCCCTGATGGCTGTTTACAGCTGTCGTAAATGCTTCGTACTGCACAACACCTGTCCGAAGCATGTAATCGTTAGCAGCCGTTTAACACCCGGGCTTATATAGGCCATCTATAGCCCAAAATAAAGTACTGTAAACAGCATTAACAGTGACACGTACAGACAAACTGTAGATATAACATGTACTAACACCTGGCACAAGCATGCCATCTTTAACAGACATTTTACACATCCCCCGGCCCACCAAGTCCACCACCGTGCTGCTGTGGCCAGACCACAGTGAGGTTATAAAGTGAACACAGCTGCAGCGAGTCCGAACACATTCACACAGCATGACACGGCTCAAGAGCTTCTCGGTGGGCCACAAAAACAACTCTAAAGTCAATTTAAAGGGAGACAAATCAGTACTCAACCTTTGAAAGATGAAATAACACATTCTTTTTCTTACAAATGAAGAGCTGAATTTATAAATTCATATGATATAGATTATCATTCTTATAGTCTTGTGAAGTGAAGCTATTGGCATCATATGAAACTAGAAACCCTAAGAAATCCATTGGTACCAACCATGTCATACTAGCTTGTTGAGAAGGAGGCTAACTTGCGCTAAATTTTGGTGAGCCTGTTTCCACACTACCTCAAGATATGTGAATGAAAATGGGTTCTATGGGTACCCACGAGTCTCCCCTTTACAGACATGCCCACTTTATGATAATCACATGCAGTTTGGGGCAAGTCATAGTCAAGTCAGCACACTGACACACTGACAGCTGTTTTTGCCTGTTAGGCTGCAGTTTGCCATGTTATGATTTGAGCATATTGTTATGCTAAATGCAGTACCCGTGAGGGTTTCTGGACAATATTTGTCATTGTCTTGTGTTGTTAGTTGATTTCCAATAATAAATATATACATACATTTGCATAAAGCAGCATATTTGTCCACTCCCATGTTGATAAGAGTATTAAATACTTGACAAATCTCCCTTTAAGGTACATTTTCAACAGATGTATTTCTATAATATTTATATATACACCTTTCTCACTACTTGTTTACAAAACAGTCCTGTCTATTCTTTACCTTTATTGTCAAGCTTTGTTGTCCTTGTCCAAAAAATCTTTGTATGTATGCACTTGGCAAATAAAACTGATTCTGATTCTAATATTCCTTAAAACAAACCCTCACTCACTTTAATACACTCAGGGGGTTTGCTGCTACTGCCTTACTTGGTTTGGTATGACCAGTAGCTTGTGGTGGCTAATGTTAGCTAACTTTAGACACATCCTGCTGTGTACTGTGTAACTGACGCTATGGAGCTGCTGACTTAACGACTCTTCTCTACTTGTGCTACACCATGTTTTACTATTGTTATAATTGTCACTTGTGGCTGCAGTGGCTACATTTAGCAAAACTTACATAGCCTCACTTTAAATCATTATGTGACCCGAGTCTGCAATATAAATACATTTTTCCTACCTTCACTATAACATCTTTAAAAACTTTCACCTCTCTCTCCTGAGGAATTAATGGAGGTGTAAGCTCCAAACACTCACATTTTCCCCCTCAAAATTAATGTGTACGGTCCCTCCCCTTTAATGACCTATTGTAAACTTTATTGACTTGGTTTGCTTTACAAATGGCTGAGAGGCGTATTGGTTTTGGCCTCTGAGGTTTGAAATTCCTAGACATTGTTCTCTGGCGCGAAAGCTGCTCGATTATCCCCAAGATAATTGGACGTTGGAAGTTCCTCTCGGGCACGACTATTTTTACAGCCAGAGGTCAACTGTTACCATTCATAAAACAATGACCACTTATGAGATTTCAGCGGAGGTTAATCATTAAAAAATCCTGATGGAAAACATCATTAATGTCAAGATAAATTGAGCAGACTGGTGAAATAGAACATTGTGACATTAGCTTATGACTAATGTTTTTCGCGTCCATGGGGAACGCATCAGGGCCACGCGGTGATTACTCCTTTAAGATGATAATAGCTGAAAATTGGATCGTCCTAGCGTCACCGCAGACATCACTGCAGATGATTTAGGAGACATTCCACAAATGTGACACACATGGTTCCTCTTAATTAACAAAGCTACCCTTCTGAACAACGATTCACTTTTTGCAGCTTCCCTGCCACGTCGGTTTGAGCTAGGAGATGGATGGGAATCGCTGTGAATGTGGAAGTTTTCTCACCCAGAAAAAAAATAGAAAGAGAGGAGAAGACGGAGTGAGAACATGTTTCTCAACTGGCTAAAGGTCAGACGTGAGCAAGCCATCAGGAACTGAAGCCTGAAACAACACTGAAGTTGCTGAAAGTCACGGCATTTCTCTGACTTTGCGGTGGAGGCTGACAATTCAGACTGGCAGAGAGATGCATTTGCACTTTATTCAAGCAACGAAGAGAGGAGAATCAGAAACACAGGCCTACAAACTGTAGCCCTAGGTCTTTAAAAGAATATCAGACTCTCCAACCCAAAATAGGACCAGCGTGCACAGAGGCTTTTATTGAGAGACCACAAGTTTGTACCATAAACAAAACATACTATAATTGAGTTTTCTTTTTTAACTTTTAAATCTCTGTGCTGTCCTGTGCTGTCATTACAGTGCGCAAGGGAGGAGTACTGAAGATCAGGATGCTGTGTGTTAACTTTGCATGTTTGTATGTTTGTCTTGCAGCTGTCCTGACATCACCCCTGAACACAACACACGGGAGGATCCACCCTCTGTCATCCACATGGAGAGTAACCTAACGTCCTTTTATGACACCATTCACGCCGTCTGAACTACAATTACATAACGTGCATCTTTCCAATGAATCCCCACAGGTACAAACAAAGCAGAGGCCAATAATGATCGTCTATGTGTTGTTTGTGGCTCCATGAAAGCCCAAGAGGCTCATGGGATATTCTGACAACCATCTACACAATTTTAAAATTACAATTTTAATATGTAACTATTAAGCAGATGCCTCTATTTTAAGAGTAACAATTAATTAAAAAAAAAATCTGTTTGCATGTTTACAACATGGCAAAATCATTTAATTTGAGGTAATAGATTTTGGCCTCATTTGCATCTTTACAGACTGACATGGTCCATGCCATGTAATAACTTTTCCTTCAGTGTGGAAAAATACATTCATCATCATACATAAAAAAAAGGACAAACTTTTTCCCTTCAACACTTTATTTTACGCAGAAGTTAAAGGTAATGGTTTTTGATATTAAAAAAAAATACTAAAAATAGGGTAAGATGATAGCGTTTATGTTGGACGGGTTCCAGTCGAAGTGTGAACATGGCAACCACAACATCATAGTTACATGGTGGGCAAGTGCATGCACGCCCATGTGGTTACTCATAGGCAAGTCCTTGCATGTCCACGCACAAAAACAACTCTTGAACATACTATTTAGTTGTATGAAGAGGCTTTGTCTAATAAATAATATACAATTCTTAGTTAGGCAGCAAATTAAAGATCATGACCTTCAGAAGAGCTTGTTAGCAAAATATCCCAACAGGTTAGAGAGAAAAATAGAAACAACTAAATGTTTGACAAGAGTGTCAAGGATTCTGTGTTTAACATTTTGTTTGAGTAATCATCAGTCAATTTAGACCTCTGGGAACATGACACTACTTCATGTATATACCTGTATTTATTCACTGACTTGATTTCTCAGTGAACAATCTCCCATTTGTGTAACGGAGTTACTCACGTAACTCAGTTTGCCTTCAGTGGTTACACCCAACATGGCCCGACGGGACTTGTGGGAGAAAATCTTCAACCGGGCCAGATGGTTTCAGTTCCTCAGCCACTTTTTCAATAACTTCCAAAAAGATAAACTTAATAATAAATAATAACATACTTTAGAATTAGTTATGAATAGATAAACAGGGTAAAATATACCGAGTGCTGGTCTTGAGAGCAGACTGAAGCACCATCAATGGTACACTGGCTTTTATGCTTTAGCATCTTTGGTAGGGCTTACAACAGGTGCCCTACTACTGATATACCTTTTGAAATGTATTGGTAAACTGGACACCAATGTTTCCAAGTTCTGGGTATTTTCCACTGGTTTATGACTCCATTGTTTCCACCTTTAAGATCCTGACATCATTATCTTTTAGCGGGATTTAAAGATTATAAAAATAAATATTTATTACAACACTAGATGGCTGTCAATATTATTATTTAACTTGATCAATGTGTCAATCATGTCAATCATATAATGAAATATGCCATACAGGAAAATATTTTCCACAGACTCGTCCTGTTTATCCAGAGACAAACAGGGGGAATCCCCTCGGGGTCGTGTTGGGCGTAACCAATGAAGGCAAACTGAGCGGCCTGAAAACATTTCAAGACCCCTGATCAAATAACATTTTTTACAGTTGTATGGGTAGATAGAACATGTGCTTATATAGAACAATGTGTAAACGACAGCACCTATGTGAACAATCTACTATAACGGCACATACAATAAATTAACATATAGATAGTTGGAGGGGGCAAATTGTAGGTTTAACAATGCAAATGTTGCAATGCAATGTTTAATTCTTTAGCATGGCTGATTATACATAAGTGAATATTTGCCGTTGACTCTTTGAATGAGGGCAGCAGCAGCAATACGTACTCGTTCTCATCTACACCCCTCTGTGTTAATGTCTCAGTGCAGTTCAACAACTTTAAAAGGGAGAAAGACTTGAGTGATAAAGAGTGTGGTACGGGACTCACATCATCATCTGAGGAAGAGGCTCGAAGCGTGACGGAGACCGCCTGAGGAGCAGCGATA
>CAKALG010037971.1:0-18084 GCA_916700815.1 Helicolenus hilgendorfi | reverse complement strand
ATAACACCGGACAAACAAACTGAACCACAACAAAAGTAATGCATAAAGGATTATAATTGCTAAATTGTTGAGCCCTTTGATAGGCCTGATGGGTCTTTAGCAGCCAACAAAATCCCTTTTTTTGGTGGACAATTCTTTTTGAGTACTTTTTTAAGGGGCCCTCCTTCAACTTAGTCTTGCAATTCAATAAAGATGGGGGACGAGAGATAGATTGTCTTGACTGTTAAAATCAAAGCAGCAGAGACCGATTCATCCTGATTTTAAGTCTGCGATATGTTACGAGCTCCAGTTACCCCGAATTGTACTCTTCCCATTATGCATTATATCATCACTGCCTGTTTAACACTCCTGTCTTTCACACTCCATGACCTCAGTTTGTAATGCGAGATTTCTGTTTAGTCTAAAAGCCCAAGCCAAGATTACTCAAGCAATGTCAATGAAATCATTTTCTAAGACTTGAATGAGCTCCCTCCAAAGACACAGATGACATCATATTAGTACTGTGCTGTGACTGGTGAATGGTAAATTGACTTTAACATGTAAAATGGGTGGAGTTCCCCTTTATGTAAGAGATATGTTTACATATTTACTGAAGAGCACAGAGTACCAAATGTTTTTGTCCATCATGGTGACAGTGGTATCACATCATGTTGTTCTTGCTGTGATAAGCTAAGCTATGGTTTGTTACACAGAACCATCTGAAAAAGTACTTGGCAGGTGATTGGATGAACCATCTGTCAATCAAACTTCTGCCGAAGCCAGTCAGGAGAAGATTGAAAACATCTTTTCCGTCAAGAAAAGCCTTCAGTGCTGTTCT
Organism: Helicolenus hilgendorfi; assembly: GCA_916700815.1. Lineage (NCBI taxonomy): Eukaryota > Metazoa > Chordata > Actinopteri > Perciformes > Sebastidae > Helicolenus > Helicolenus hilgendorfi. The sequence goes on along the minus strand of CAKALG010037971.1, from coordinate 17,267 downwards.
TTGCTCTTCTTTCAATGATGAAATACTCTCCAGTTCTGATAGAACTAATGCTATAGCAGCATCTACGCTGACCTCTTCACGCTCCGCCATCGTTGTTTAGAACGAACAGTTGCATGTCACATCTTACACACCTAAGTTACGTCCGTAGCTGCCAGCAGCTCCTCACAGGATGCTGATTGGTCCGTGCACTGGTTTGCCAGACACAAACACATTACTTGAAGCAAGACGAGATGGATTTTTGTGTGACATGATTCTCACATGGTATCGCGTGACGTCGCAGGAATCCAGCTGCCGTGCAAGGTAAGTGATAAGCTAGAGGAAGAGGGGCGGGTGATACTTCAGCAACCCCCACTATATCTAAGAGGCTTTTGAGAATCCATCTGCAATCATGCATCAGGACTCAACCAAGGTAAAACAAGAAGTAACAGAGGATCAAACAAATGCTGACTGAAATGTTTCCCCCACAGAGGAAGAGTCTTTTTTCTGTCTAACCTCCTCCAGAGGGAACCTTCATGTTCTCTTGTCAAGTTCTGTTCCACTGATTCTCCCACTGATCCTGCACTGTCCTCATGTCAAGCCCAAAGTACACATCCAGACAGACCCTGGTCAACAAAGCCGTGGTTACCAAAGCATGAAGTGAAAAAAGAAAACAACCCACCATCCCTCCCTCCATCGCTCTGCCCTAGCCAACCCTGTGAAACAGCACAGCACCTGATAAAGCTGATAAAGTGGCTTGATCAGCTCCCAGTGATGGTCAGCGGTCCAGAGTAGCTACAATGCTGCGGAGAGGGAATGTAGACTTACTGAAGTAAATCCACACAACACTCGGACTGCAACTGGCAAAACAAATTATAGGACTACGGGTGACATGAATTTACACAGTGGATAAACAGCGGGGCAATGTGTGTTATGTACTGAGCAGTTTTTAATTACCAGAGTAAACCCTCTGAGCTATGGTCTGAATTTGTATATACTTTACAGGAAGCCCACAATCATGCTCATGCATTCAGAAGGAGCAATTGTCAACACCACAAATGAGCTCTTGGATGGTTTGCATTTTTCATGTGTATATTTTTTGCATTACTTTTAATGTAAAGGTTCATTTTTTTTAATCCTTTTTAGGTTTGAAAGACAATCTAAGATCAATATGTTTGATGACAGAACAAACAAAAATAATGGGAGCAACTTTCCAGTTCTTTTCATCAAAAAATACATAAATACAAAGTGACTCATCTTTTTTCTGACACTGAGGAGGTAAATGCATACTGCTGTATAGTGATGGGTTCAAAAGATGCTATCCCATGTAGGAAACAAGAAATTCACAAGACCGTCAGGCATTCCATTTGAATTCAAGCAGCATCGCAGTCATTGGCAGCAACGGAGGGCTTTTACTGTGAAGCAGCTGCAGGCGTGTAAAGCATCATTTCTACTAGCCTCTATGGGGCAGTTTGTTGCTCAAAATAAGATTTCTAAATATAGATTTTCCTTCTGTTTCTTCATCAGAGGATCAGTTTGAAACATTGTAAGGAATAACAAGTTTGCCCAACTTCCTAACTATATATTAACTATACTTACATTTGACTCACCTCACATTTAAAGGAAGAGTGTGTACATTGTGTGTGAACATTTAGGGGGATCTATTGGCAGAAATGGAATATAATATTAATAAGTATGTTTTCATTAGTGTATAATCACCTGAAAATAACAGTAACTGTGTTTTCGTTACCTTAGAATGAGCCGTTTATATCTATAGGGAGCGGATTCTCTCTTCACGGAGTCCGCCATGTTGCACCAGCATGTTTCTACAGTAGCCCAGAATGGACAAACCAAACACTTAACTTTTCCTGCTTGGGCCGAAGTCGATTACGTTACTCGCTTCAGTCGTCGCCGCTCTCTCCCTCTAGCTTCACCACTCACTTCCCATGTACACACACACTCTACGCACTGGCTCTGCTCCAGATGGCCTACGCTACTCTTACAACAACTGGCTCTACAGAGGGACGTTCACATTTTGGTGTCGGTCACCGTAGCTCTCCAACACAGTGGCACACGGGAGAGGCTTCACTTGGTTGCGATCTCCTCATCTCACCGCTAGATACCACCAGATCCTACACACTGGACCTTTAATTATTATCTATAATGGACTCATGATGGATTTCCAAATCATTTATGATAGACTTGTACATTAATTGAGGTGTGACATTTTCAATTGGGGGATACTAGAAATAGAGTACGTTTAGATTACACTGAGAAAAACTCTCAACATAAAAAGGTTACCAGTCTAATTATGAGAAACTTGTGAAATAATTATCATTTAAGTATTTTTGAATTACAGGCCTATTAAATAATTAAGAGAAGACACAAATTACAAGGGATGCGGATGCCAACAGGAGTTTAGGTTTGGCCCCATACCAAGAACTAATATGAGACAGACTTTCTTTCAAGCCTGTCAAACGTAAGTGAGTCAATTCAGGACAATTTCTCCAAAGCTGCCGGTCCCTTCACAATCTCATAGACTCACTTTGAACAGTACACAAACCATCCAGCCCCCAGATGTGGTTTGAAAATTCGATTCAGTTCTTTTGGCGAACCGATTCAACTCATTCCCTTTAGAGTGTTGTTCAAATAAACAACTACTGCAACAGAGGATGGGGAGAACCAATCCAATCAATGGGTCACTGTATAACCAGCAGCCAGAGTGGAGCCCACTGATAGAGGGTGATGGGAGGGGGAGGATTCATAGCAGTCCGCCTAATTAACCTACAGATAGCTCTGATCCGACGCAGTGGGAGGTCATGGGAAGTTACCATAGTGATGTCCTGGCCAGGCGGCCTTGATTATTTTCCAGCAGATTGCTCTCTCCCAGCAAAACAGCGACGCCTTAACAGAGTTTAGAGTGTGAGGAGCAACTGGTGCGGCATCTGGCTCCCACGTTTACATGCAAGGGGACAAGATTAATGGAGTGGATTAGCATATCTATGTAAGGACCTAAGAAGTGTGCATTCTAATTACTTCCACAGCCAACACTGCCAAGACCAGCGAACTCCCTTCGTCTGCCGCTGAGCCGATCGTGGAAGCAGGGACGGTGTCATACTGACAGCAGACGAGAGAAAAGGGAGCCGGTCAATGATGTCAGCTGTCTGGCTTAGTTTCAGAGTGAGAACATCATGACAATTACCTCAGAGACCAACAGGAACCCCAACACAGGCGCAGAGACACAACCCCATGATGACAGTACTATTCTTAACATCGGCAGCTTCTACAGACGGAGCTCTCCAGCGTAGCAGGACAGACGCACAGAGAGAGGGAGACATCAGTAAAGGTTTGCGAATGCATCAATCTCCCGATCCTGTCTGAGCGACACGCTTTGCAACAAGGACAAGCGGTGTCACAGGTTGGCTGACAGCGGAATTATGAAGGACGGACAGATGGATGTGTCGTCAAGGGTAAATTATGCAGCTCGTGTCATCCAATAATTACCTGTGTAGATGTGCATGCAAACACAAGATGATGATTACCCATCTTAAAGCTGGTAAACAGATTGTGAGAGATACAGTTGTTCCACATGAGATGGTACACCTGTTGTTGACACAAGAGAGGGAACATCTCTCTTTTAGACCCACAAACAGCAAGTCTCTATAGTGGTGAATGAGCCGTGTGTGTGTGTGTGTGTGTGTGTGTGTGTGTGTGTGTGTGTGTGTGTGTGTGTGTGTGTGTGTGTGTGTGTGTGTGTGTGTGAAGATGGTGGGGGTTTCAACACAACAGAATGTCTCTATAGAGAACAGACAGCAACTTCTTCACATGTGGTGACATGGCTCATTACTGGGGGATCAAGCTATCTATGATGGGTCGAAACACTTAGTAGGGCACTTTACAGGAGACAGCTGCCACAATGAAGTTAAGAAGGTCAGAAAGACCACTAAAGGCTCCATATGAAACACATGACCATTTTTATATTCAGAAACATAATAGTATGGCAAATGTAAGACGAAAAAAAAAAATAGGGCTGTCAATTGATTAAAATATTTCATCCCGATTAATAACATGATTGTCCATAGTGAATAGTGATTCACTGCAAATTATTCACACATTTTTTATCTGTTCAAAATTAACCTTAAGGGAGATTTGTCAAGTATTTAATACTCTTATCACCACGGGAGTGCTTGCTTTATGCAAATGTATGTATATATTTATTATTGGAATGCAATTAACAACAATTAAAATGAAAAATATTGTCCAGAAACCCTCACAGGTATAATATATAAAAATATATACTCAATCATAACATGTCAAACTGCAGCCCAACAGCAACAACAGCTGTCAGTGTGTCAGTGTGCTGACTTGACTATGACTTGCCCCAAACTGCATGTGATGATCATAAAGTGGGCATGTCTGTAAAGGGGAGACTCGTGGGTACCCAGAGAACCCATTTACATTCACTGATCTGGAGGTCAGAGGTCAAGGGACCCCTTTAAAGATTTCCATGTTAGTTTTTCCTTGCCAATATATTGCAAACGTTTAGAGCATGATTTAGCCTCCTTTGAGACAAGCTAGTATGACATGGTGGGTACCGATGGATTCCTGAGTTTGTTTAGATTCATATGATGTCAGTATCTTCACTCTAGCTTTAACACTGAGCCCGCTATAACCTCAAAAACCTCAAAATCACAAGTTGCGTGAATTTGTTAAAACAAATTTGCGTCAATATCGCATTAACTTTGACAGCCCTGAAAAATACAAATACAATTAATAAAATTGATCTGCTATGTTTTACATTACTTTATAAATACTATTTGCTTTGAATTATTGATCAGTATGGCAGAATAACCGATACATCCTGCCAACAGTCTGTTTCAGTTGAACATTGTGTTGCCAGTAGCAACCACTGCTGGCACAGTTCTAAAGCAGATTAACTGGCATCTTTACATCCATGATTTTGTCAGATCTGCGTCCAGGCTAATATTGACAAGCATCTTGTATCAACCCCCCCTCCACTCCCAAAAGCCCTTGTTGGAGTGTTGTCTGTAGGCACTCCTTTTATTACAGCTGTTTTGTGATTGTTGATTTGTCTAGTCAAGTGAATATATTTATAGAGCACTTTTAGAAGCAAATGTTGACCAAAGTGCTTTACAGAGAGATGATGGACGAGATGAGAAAGAATTCTAATCAAGTAAAAATACAGACAGAATCAAGAGGATATGAGTAAATGAATCATTCTGGATCAAATAACCTTCATGTAAACTTCATATTTCACTGTGGATACATGTTTCTTCCTGACATGCAGCACAGTGAAGCACTACTTTGACAGCTAGTCTATACGTTTGTGAATCCATTTCAGCAGTTAAACTGGATGTTTTCTCATCGTTTTATGACTTGTAATCACTACCATTGAATCTGTTGTCCAATACCGTTTTCAGTTTCACAGTTGCTTCCAGTAAAAACCTCAGAGGCAATCCGCTGAGCTCGCTGCATTGATGCGCCTGCATGCACAGTTAGGGCAGAAGACACTGTCACAATTTCATTCCATCAGAAGTTAATTATATTGAATTTAGGGCTGCAACTAACTATTATTTTCATTATTGATTGAACTGATGATTTCTCGATTTAATGCTCTGGTCTATAAAATGCAAGAAGGTGACGTCCTTAAATTGTTTATTTTGTCTGACCAACAGTCCAAAACACAAAACTATACTGAGTTTACTATCATAGAAGACTGAGAAAACCAGCAAATATTCACATTGGAGAAGCTGTGACCAGAAATCTATTGGTATTTCTGCATACAAAATACTTAAACTGATTCTGAAAATTGTAGCAAATTAGTTTTCTTTCAATCGACTGTAGTTCATCTTCTAATTGTTTCAGCTTTTATTGAATTCATTTTCATCTCATTTTCATCACACCAGATTTTTATGTTCATATATTTTCATGTAAATTCTGATTTGGTACAGCTCCTTCCAAGTTCATGAAATATTTACATCTTTTGTTATAAACAATTTTACATTTTTAGCGCAGTTAGAACCGGCAAATCTGTTGTTAGCGACACCAGGAATAGCCACTATGACTTAAAAGACAAAACAACAGGACTCACAAACATCATCCAAAGAAAAGAGAAAGATGTCAGAGCACTATATTCTACTTTATAACGGTGGCCGTGCCATTCAATTGCCAAATGCAATTCCAAGTCACCCCAATAAAGACACGTAGCACAACAATGACAAGAAACATAATCAAGCCACACAGGAAATCAGATATGATGTTATATACATGATAATAAAACATCCATAGGGTATAGTAAACAGGCTGAACATTGACTGTGACTCCATCAGAGTGGGATATATGACATCATCTGGTTGTTTAAATGACACGCTGACAGAGCAGTACTTCTGGGAAACATAACAGCACAAGGCTGATGGCTCTGAATGTTACGGTTACATTCCAGCAGTTAAAGTGGAGATTTTATAGGCCTGAAACCAATCATGGCAGCTAACGCAGGTAACACAAATGCACATGCTGTTTCATGCTATTTCACTATATCCTACAACAGCACACGTTAACCTGCTCTCACACACGCAACCGTGTCTGCATCTTCATCATACACACACACACACACACACACACACACATACACACATACACACACACAAACACGTACCACACAGGTTCCCAAACCCACCACAAACGCTGCTCGGTACAAGCTGTGCCTTTAAGTTTCCCGACATTGTTGACATCCTCTGTGCTTGAATACTCCACTGAGCTTTCAAAGGGCTCCCTACATTATTGAATACCTTGGATTTTAAATGACGGTTTCTATCTTCCCCTGGTTATCTAACCACTTCCTCTACACAGTTCAGGTCTTCAATTATCCATCAATCATGAGCTCACTTGTAACCGTGTGCTGTAGCTACTCTCCAGCATCTATAGAATCTCTATAGGTGTGCACGGTTAGTGTGTAGTGTGAGTAATGTATACATTTATTCATCTACGATGAGAATCCCATGAAAAGCTCAAGGCTTGGTTACAGTGCATGTCATATGTACATGCATGTAGAGGTGCAAAAGTCTCTTTACCCATGTGTGTCCATGTGTGTGCATGTGTGGCCATGTACACCTCTATGTGTGCATCCATGCTTTGTAATGGAGAGCTAAATTGAAATAAATGGTTCCTACGCTGCGGCCCCACCCTGTCCACATATCTAACGCTGTGAGAATCCAGTAACTGGGTCAGCAACATAAACATGCTTAAACACGAGCTGGATCCTCCATGTTGCTTCCACAGACAAGATGTAGAGTGACACCAGAGATACAACTCTGAAATATGGATGCATTGGGACACAGTCCATAATCCCAGTGAGCACGGGTGGGTTTTTTTTTTTATAGCTATAGCAGGGATGATGGACAAGAGAGAAAGTACCAAAAGTAGAGGAATGAGAAAGTGGATCAGGTGACTCACTTAGAGTTAAAAGCAAGGCAGAGTCGAGGCAGACAAACGAGGCAGTTGCCAAAAGGTTATTAGCTTTTACTGTATAAACCAGCTTGTAAAACGTTCTTAAAGTATTCTTATTGTTAATTATATAAAAAGGAAATGTCACATTGGACTTCAATATAATAGTCCGAGCGACCCATGTTTCCTCAACCTATTTTTAAGTGCTTGTATTTTAATACCAGTTTGAGCATTTTATATATATATATATATATATAGTTAACCCGATAATAACGCAGTAATGCAAATTTGTTTTAACACCGTGGTTGTTTAGGTACAGTTTTAGATTTAGAGTGAAGATACCGGTATCATATGAAACTAGCAAACCTGGGGAATCCATTAGTGCCAACCATGTCATACTAGCTTGTCGCGAAGGAGTCTAAATAACGCTCCAAACGTCTGCTAAATTATGGCGAGGAAAAACTGTCATGCTATTTTCAAAGGGGTCCTTTGACCTCTGACCTCAAGATATGTGAATGTAAATGGGTTCAATGGGTACCCACGAGTCTCCCCTTTACAGACATGCCCACTTTATGATAATCACATGCAGTTTGGGGCAAGTCATAGTCAAGTCAGCACACTGACACACTGACAGCTGTTGTTGCCTGTTGGGCTGCAGTTTGCCATGATATGATTGGAGCATATTGTTTTATGCTAAATGCAGTACCTGTGAGGTTTCTGGACAATATTTGTCATTGTTTTGTGTTGTTAATTGATTTCTAGTAATACACATAGACATATATTTGCATAAAGCAAGCATATTCACCCACTTTAAGATAATTAAATACTTGACAAACTCCCTTTAAGGTAGACTTTGAACAGATAAAATAGGTGTGGTTAATTTGCGATAAAGCCCGCTTGAACTTTGGAAAGATTGATTGTGTTAATGCATTAAAGAAATTAGTGACTTTAAAACGATTATTTGTGATTAATCGCGATAAACTACATTTTTATAATACAAAGCTATTTTATTTGTTTTCAGATTAATCTCGCCTGGATATCATTAGTCCACCTTTGCTCGTGTAGTATGTAGTATTTTGTCCTATAGGTAAAATAATACAAACCTGAGTTTGATATTTAATAAATGTGGACAGTCATAAAATATAAACAGACAATTTAATTATATGCCAGTTCTTTTTGATGAATAGTGCTGGAGTCCATGCATCTAATCTCACATTTAACAAAGAAATCAATAGTTGCATTAATCAAGTTCCAGGGAGTCATTACTACACAGTGTGAGGTACAAATGGTGAAAAGGCAAGCATGATGCAGGCGGGGTGTGGACTGGGAAAAACAGCCAACGGAGTGACAAGCACAGTGTAACTTCGAATCAAGGCTTTAATTTGGCAAAGGGCGAGATAGTAAATGGGGCCAACTTGTTTGTAATGGGACTTAGTTTAACTGCCGCTCTTAAGCAAATTTAATTTGTTGGGTCTCCTACAGAGCTGAACACACACAACACAAACAGTCTGGGCAGGAGAGACTGGATCTAAACAGAACAGCAGGTGAAACAACAATCAAAAGTCAGGAATATGTCGAATCGAGGAACTCCACTGAGCATACATCATATTTCAATATCCTGCATGGTTATTACTGAGGTTAAAATTGCTTTTTAGCCTCTAAACAGTGTGAGTAAACTCGTTAACACCACTTCTCTCTACCTCCGTAATAATCATCCTCCCACCGCGATGGGAATGCTGAGCTAGGAGAGGAAATAATACCTCTACCTTCAAATATCTCCCTAAATAGTCTGAGATGTATGAAATGTCAGATTAGATCCAATTCTCAGCCACCAGCCTTCAAAGGGAGAAGTAAATGCATGAGGAATACAGTTTGTCTAAGGTATTTAGAAATCATTTTCTACGCACACTCCACCCCTGTATGGCAGATTTACATTTTTATGAGCTTTAAACTAATCTGGAATAGCATATGTTTAAGATTCCAAACAGGAGATGGAGGCCAGTTGTCCACATTTCCAATAATATGTAATATCAATGCAGACAGGGTTTTACCTTTACTGTCAGAAGGCCGGTGAGGTGGTATTCGTTTTTCATATGCAACATGCCTTCTAAACTTAGGACACAGTGCTATTTAACACTGCAACATTAATGAGGGCCAATCCTTTGATTCTGAACTGTGAAAGAAATGTAAATACAGTACATACTGTATGTAGGTGGCACAGTGATGCATGCATCTACTGCTGTCCATTTTACCAGCGTGGGAACATTAACAATAGATAGTTGAATTTTGTCTTCGGAAAAGAAATAAGACAACTTCTCTCACCCCGTAACAAACCACATCTGGTGTAGGGCAACGGGAATGTTCAAAAGGTGCTTTCCAATTAGCCATTAATTCGTCACACAACCTCGCACTTTAATTAAATGTAGCACATCAAATGGAGATGTGAAATATGGGGTTATTAATGTGATGACCGATAATGGGTGTTGCCAAGCAGAGGCCTTCATACCCAGTATAAGCCTGCGCTCTCTGAAGACTGGTGGCATCACAGCTTAGCATTAATCCCTCTGCCCGTCAAAAAGACACATTTTCCTAATTGCCTTTTAATTTATATGAAATTAGCACCTACGTAAGTCAAATTATCATTGCATGATGTGGATAATGGAGATTGGGGAGGGAGGCTTCTGCAGTGATAGGCTGGTTGAGCTCATTAATTATTGTGTTGCTGGGGACGGCACCAGGGAGAGGAGAGAGCTCTGCAGAAGGGATGCAAGGATAGTGCCTCTCATGGGGGCGATCTGGGGGCATTAGCCCTCTCCTCCAAGGATTATCCATGCAGTGTTCAAGGCACTGCCAAAGGAAAAGTATGCTGAAGAGGATTTTGGATCAACTCCACAGAAGGAGTGGGTGCCATGAGTAAGCCTACTCAACCTACTTGGCATTAGGAGTGGTCAAAATGAAAAAGAATGGAAGTTTTGTTATAAAACTATCCACCACATCATTCTGAGCTATCTCTTGGCTAAATACACGTTTTTTTAATGAATTAAGATGACCCAGTTGATAGTAACAGATTGAGATTAAGGTTTTTACATAATTTGGGATTATGATTTAAAAGGATTTACCATAAAGACCCTATAATAGTCACTAAATGGAGTTAAATAATAGCACTTCTCGGAGTTCTTTCATCCAAGACAGCCTCTAGATTATTGATCTTTTCATTCTTTACAGTTTAGTACATACAGTACTCTATAAGAAGTATCAGAGGGCTATTACGTTTGCTTAATGTAATGTTTGAATATCATTAAGATTGACCTCGATCAAGTGACTCATGTTCCTGACAACATATTTTTCAATGACAGATGGCAGAATTCCCAAAGCAATAGATCAGTTGGCCAACCAAAACCCATCAGTGAATGGAAAATAATAAAAGCCTTGATTGGTTTTGAACAATCTCTCAAGCTGCTGTTACATTTCCAAAAACAAAATCATTGGAATTGCTAAAGTATGATTACAATATTACAATTAGTGCTATGTATTATTTATATTATACTACTGTGTTCAATACTTTTATTATTTAACGCCAGTACTGGTCATTTGTACCATGATCATTATGTAACAGGGATCTATTTGTTTACGTCATCACATCGTGACTACTACTGCCAAGAAAAAGCTTGTGAGGAAGGAAATAAGACATATGAAGAGTATTCAGATGAGCTTTGTTGTATACAGAGAAACAGAAACATCAGACTTCTGTCACTCCGGGCTTATCGTCCTCTCCACTGCCGTTTCCTTCATCCCCATGGCAACTACTCGTCTCCTTATCCTAATCACTACAAGTTAACCTTGATATGAAACAGTGCCCAAGGGACCACTCACACTTTTGTGCCAGCTTCTGAAGACAGACACCATTTCTAATAATAGCCATAAAAGACATCACTGTCTGAATATTATGGGAGTCTGAAGATAAATGATGAGCTTGGCAAGACAAGTTAAGAATGACATGCGGAGAGCAAGTTAATAGTAGACAACAGAGAGCTGAGGATGCACTTGGGGCTAACATCAACTGTGGTTCCATCAAATATGTGTAGTTTTGAGAATAAAAGCCATATTTTTCACTGCTAATGTTTTGTGAGGATGTTTATCAAAAGGTTAAACAGCCAGCCATAAAGCCTGGACCTCATTGCCCTGATCTACTTAACACCAAGATAAATCTTGACCTCACTGTATTGACACGTAAAACACATATTTATACCTTGTATTTTCCTCTTTGCCAGTCTGCGGTGTCAGGGGTCAGCACACCTAGATCCCTGCCTTTGCCAGCTACCCCGCTTACAATGCACTCCACTTCAATGCCTATCCCTGCAAGTGGTGGGCCTGCAGGGTAGCGGCTCCATGTTGTTCTTCTGAGGAAGAAGAGGAAGAGATTCAAGTCTCGGGGGAAGATGTATCCATATCCCTGGCAGCTCCTTGGCAGCAGGGCATTAAGGGTGGTTGAGAAGATGAGATTCACCCTGAGATGCTGAAAGGTCTGGACATTGTTGGGCTGACACTCATTTTCAGTGTTACATGGCGGTCGGGGACAGTGCCTGGGGAGTGGCACACCAGGGTGGTGGTTCCCATTTTTGAAAAAGAGGACCTGAGGGTGTGCTCCAATAATCGGGGTATCATATTGCTCAGCCTCCCCTGGAAAGTTTATTCCAGGGTGCTTGAAAGAAGGCTCTGATCGATTGTCGACCCTCAGATCCAGAAGGAGCAATGTTGATCCCGTCCTGGCCGCGGAGCAGTGTACCAGCTCTTTCCCGGGCTGTCATGGGGGTTTGCTTATCCAGTCTACTCTGATCTCTAGGGTGTACTGTGGGAATATGGGGTACCAGGTATCATTGCTACAAGCCATCCGGTCCTTGCATAACCAAGGTGAGAGCAGTCTCCATATACAGTACTCAGCACAAAGTCAGCATGTTTTCAGTGGAAGTTGGCCTCCGCCAGGGTTGTCCCAGTAAATGGAAAATGGACTTACATTTTTATAGCGCTTTTCCAGTCTTCTGACTACTCAAAGCGTTTTACACTGCATGTCAGCATTCACCCATTCACACACACATTCATACACTGATGGCAGAGGCTGACAACTTTTCCCATCAGGATCTAATCTAAATACTCATTCACACACCAATGGCTATGCCTTCAGAAGAAATTTGGGGTTAAGTGTCTTCGACATCGATATGTGACCGGAGCAGCCAGGGAACGAACTACCGACCTTCCGATTGGTGGACGACCTGCTCTGCCCTCTGAGCCACAGTCGCCCAGTGTCCCTTGTCATGAATTCTGTTTATGATTTTCATGGACAAGATCTCAAGGCAAGGCCAGGGCAACAAGAGTGTCTGGTTTGGGGGGCTCAGAATTGCATCTACAGTACGTTCTTTGTAGATGATGTGGTGCTTCATCAGACCGTGACCTCCAGCACGCACTGGGGCGGTCTGCAGTCAAGTGTGAAGCGGTCTCAGAGTCTGAAGCCATGGTTCTCTGCCGGAAACCGGTCGATAGCTCCCTCTAGGTTGGGAGTGAGTTACTGCCCGAAGAAAAGGAGTTCAAGTATCTTGGGGTCTTGTTCACGAGTTAGGGTAAAATGGAGCAGGAGTGATGAGAGCGTTGTACTGGACCATTGTTGAAGAGGGAGTAGAGCCTTAAAGCAAAACACGCGATTTACCAATCTATCTAATCTCAATTTACCATCTATGTTCCGACTCTCACCTATGATCATGAACTTTGGGTAGTGACTAAAAGAATGAGATTTCAGATACAAGCAGGCGGCCAAAGTTTTACTCCAAGGGTGGCTGGGCTTAGCCTTAGACACAACTAGGAGCCGCTGCTCCTTCGTGTCGAAAGGGACCAGTTGAGGTGGTTCGGGCATCTGATCAGGATGCCTCCTGGGCAAATCCCGCTAGAGGATTTCCTGGCACGTCCAACTAGTCTGAGGCCCTGGGGTAGACCCAGAACATGCTGGAGAGATTATATACAATTTGGGGTTCCCCAGGAAGAGCTAGAAAACATTTCTGGGGAGAGGTAAGTCTGGAATACCTTGCTTAGACTGCTGCCCCTGCGACCCAGTCCTGGATAAGCAGAAGAAAAATGGGTGGAAGGATGGATTTTCCTCTTTGTTGCTATTTGTCAAGCCAATTTATTGTGCAGAGTCCATAATCCTTCAGTTTGACTGCTGTAATTTAGAACTATATTGCAATTAATATAAACTCCGCCCCAGTTTTTGCACAGAGCTCATCATAGCCTTAATGATCTCAAATGCAAAATAAGACATCTCCCCAGCACTTAACCCAAGGCATCAAGCATTAAGCGATAAGCTCAGGAACCATAAAAGGTGTCAGAGACGGTGCTTTTGTTATATAACCCTCATCTGCTATTCCTAGAAGCCTGCTTTGACACTATCAATTATTATTAGTTAGGCATGTAGTTTCTAGTGAAGATGAAATGCTTTATGTGCAATGAAGGGAACATGACTGTGCCTGAATGATTCGTGTTCAGAGAGAGTCCAGAAGATTTAAAGGAGAACAGTGCAGACACAAAATTGCGTTGATGCCTTCATGCAGCTTCATGCATCAGTAGTTTTGGAAATATTCATGAAGGGAAAAACCAACATGACTGACTCTTGACTGCCCAGGGACACCGCATGGTGTTTTATGGAAGCACTTTGTTTGGGGTCGCTGAACACATTTAAAACTAGCGCAGGAAAAAGCTTTGTCAAGACGACCGGAGATTGAGATGACCTATCTCACTTTTTTATGGAGCCCATAGGCTGCAGGGCAGCTAATTATGACTGACCCAAGGAACGTGTGGCTGCTGGTCACGTCTGGCCTTGAATGGCCTCTAGTGGCCCTGCCTCTTCCATTAAACAAGGCCAGAATGGAAGAGTTTATGAGACAGAGCATAGACACATACAGTATAAAGTAAATAAAGGAGGGTGGTCACAGGATGAGCATAGACAGCCTGTGTAAATGGGCCAGTGGCAAACAGTAGCATTCTAGATACAGATTGAAAATTCCATTTGGGCTGCAACTAACGATTATTTTCATTATTGATTCATCTTTTGATTATTTTTTACCATTATTCAATTAGTCATGAAGTCTATTAATATATAACAAAATATTTTAAAATTCACATCACACTTTCCCAGACCCTAGGGGGATGTCCAGGTCAATTCGTTTTGGCCCTGATTTGATCCCATACTTAAATGTACCTAAATGTTGATTAAATATGTAATGGACACATTGAAATCACAGCTGTAGACCACTAAATCTGACACCTTATTTTCACAACAGTATTGATACAAATAGTACTGAATTACAGTTTAACAGGGCAGGCATCACTCTGCTGGAGATGTTGGAACTACAGAAACACTCATGACTGTACACAGGTGTTAGACTGGGGTCACAACTTATTGAATCCTTGTATTTTGCCAACATCTGTCTCTGAACTCAGAAGTTTGGCATTTTTGCTTTAAAAAAATACCTAAATAATTAATTATAATTATCGAAATTTTACAAATTAATTTTCTGTTGATCGACAAATCAATTAGTAATCTAATCGTTACAACTCTAAACTCCATACTTGTAACATTCACGTCCTTCAATTTGATTCAAAATAAAGCAGATTGACTTTGGATATTTAATTGACTACGGGAGAGGATCTTGTCTGATCAGTATATACTTGAGTGTAGCCACTAGGAAAGCTGAACTAGTAGTTGTGGTGTAGCTAGGAGCTAGCATGTAGCCCACATAGGCCTTGTTGTAGCTGACGTGCACCTCCTAAAAAATTCAACTACACTACTACTATGCTTGTGTTTTCTCATGCACACTTCTGATGCCAACTGAGACTGTTAAGACAACATTAAATAGTTGTAGAAAGTCTCAGTTATCTTCTCCTTATCTAGTAAAACCATTCCCGTTTCAAACCCTCTACTCGCTGCTCTTTCATAGCAAGTGACAGAGCATAAACGTGATTACTCTGCCTATTGATTACACAGCAATGGTCTCCTTTTCGGTGGCTACTCAGAGCAAACGTTTCCATGGCCGCTCTTTAACACAAAGAGAATGAAAGACAGTTAACACTACTGTATAACTGTGGGGAATGTAATTGAAGAACAATACGATTAATGTGTTTGGTGGTGGCATCAACCAGTGAAGCCCGACGTTGATTTATAAATACAAAAACAAAGTCGTATAGTTAACTACAGCAGGCCTGCGTAACCACCAGCGTAACCTCTTGCGTGGAGTATAAATCCAGAGTACTAACCAACATGCATGACATATGTCAAGTACATAAATATCAAGGTCAGTATCAGGTTCATACAACCATGACAAAATCAAATTGTCAGTGATTGAAAAGTAGGATGGAATGGTTTAGTAAAGTAAGCTGCACTTATACTGTTTTAAAAGTGTATTTTACATGTTTGATAGGTAACATTTCCCTGCAGTATTCATCTCCATGATCACCGAGTGTGATAATACAATGGGCTGACCTACTGCTAATTCTGGGAAACACAATTACCCTGAAACAGTAATGGCTCATGCAGGACGTGATGGTATCATTTAGCCCCATTACATTTACAATTCACACGCACATAAAAGGAGTAAAACATTTTCTAGTCGAAAAATACGAGACAATGAATACTTAATCACCACATTAATGAGATCAAACATCCACAACTGCCTTTTCTGAGACAGAAAAAGCAATCTGACAGGGATAAAACCGCTCTGCCTCAGTGTTTACAAACCCTGTGACCATCCTCCTCAAACCCACAAATTACAATTAACTCACCTTCAATGTGTGGGTGTTACATGTAGTGCAATAGAATTCCTGCAGCATGTTAATGCACCCCTCTAAAACATAAAAAGCACACAGGGGGTCAATGTGGTATAGCTGATGTGTTCACTATGTATTTGACCTCAAAACATCATTTTCAGCAACAACGTTCTGTCCATCCTAATTGCACCCGCAGCAAAGACCCATGTGTGAAGCCAGGCTGTTAAACAGAAAATAATCATCCACGAGGCTAGAATATTACCCCAGAGTAAAACACTGAGTAAACGTTTGTAGCAAAACATCCTTTTTTGATTCAGCAAATTATACCTTGAAGCAACTTAACAGAAGTGAATAGAAGCGGTGTGTTTCCAAGGCAAATCGTTATCGCTGTTCTTCAAAGGGGGAGAAAAATAACTCTAGAAGGGAGGCAAGAAAAAAGAGGGAAGGGGGTGGGGAGGGTTTGTAAAGATTGAGAGAAGAGAAACAGTAAGACACAGAGAGCTTGTGAGTGCATGTGTGTAATGGAGTAGATGTAGTAGTGAGGAGTGGCTCTCCATAAGGCCATAAGGTAAACTCTATGGGAACTGTGACTTCAAGCCAGAGGTATTGAAAAGGCAGGCGATAGCAGTAATGAAAGAAATGCAATAATAATGCAATAATGCTGGTTGGGTGAGTCAGCTGGGCCTCCGGCATTGTGCAGTAGATGACCTGGTTTCTCTCCTGTTCCGTTCCTCTACTGCAAACACAGGGCCAAGGTGCTAGCCATCAATAATAAATACACACAGTTACTGTTGCCACAAGCCCCTGAGCTGCACAGGACTGAGATGGAGGCTTATTAAAGTCCCTCCCTTCTGTTATTGTTTAGCCCTGCAAGAATGTGGTATTATGAAAAATAGGACAACAAAGAAGAGCAGAGCTTGGCAGAGTGGCAGGAACGGCAGCACTAAATTGCCACTGTATTGGATAGAAAATTAGGGCTGGGCTGAGCTGGGCTGGTCTGGTCTGGGCTGGGCTAGGCT
>CAKALG010037966.1:0-10367 GCA_916700815.1 Helicolenus hilgendorfi | reverse complement strand
GAGCTCAAAGCAGCAGCCGGCGACATTGACAAGAAACTCAACGAGTGTCGCTTCAAGACCGTCGTTCACGGAGACGCCAAGTTAGCCAACTTCTGTTTTTCCCAGAGTGGACGGGACGTGGCAGCTGTAGACTTCCAATATGTTGGTGGGGGCTGTGGGATGAAAGATGTTGTGTATTTTTTAGGAAGCTGCATGGAGGAGAGGGAGTGTGAAAAGAGGGTACCAGGCCTACTGGACTACTATTTCACAGAATTAAAGCAATCTGTGAAAACAGATGTGGACTTTGCTGCGCTGGAGAGAGAGTGGAGGGAAATGTTTGCATTTGCATGGACAGATTTTCATCGCTTCCTGCTGGGATGGATGCCTGGACACTGGAAGATCAACCGCTACAGTAAACAGTTGACCAAGTTGGTTCTCCGCAAACTGAAACTGTAACCGGAGTCAAAAACTTTTAGAGAACTGAGCGTGTGGCTGGAAGGTGACTGCACCTGAAAATCTATATTTGGAAAAATGAATCAGTTGCAAACACCTGTGTATAGTGAAGCATGCTCATCAAACCATTTCTGGATAAATAAAAGTTAAAAAAATGCTCTGGATTTTCTTTGCTATACTGCAGCTCTTTGAACAGGGAAAGCTTTGAAAATTATTTTCTGAATTGGCCTTTTCTTACAGAAAGGTATACAGTAGTGCAAACCCACCGATTATCCTGAAAAACTGTGCCATAACTGCAGTAGCTCAATGATCTGATGGGAAAGTAATTCAAATTGATTTCTTTATTTTCTGTTTATAATGGCCTTTAGAAGCTACTGCAGGACAGTTTAAACCGGTAGCTCATATTTTTTGAAGTGGGGTTGTATGAGGTATTTATCTGTAGTCGGTGTATTACCTCCAACAGACAGGAGCACCGGCACGGGAGCAAAGCAATGTACTGCTGTGGACGTTGGCAGCAGCAAAACATATTTTAGCCACCTAAAAGAAAGGCTCACATAAAAAAAAAAATCGATATCCATTTAAGTGTACGCTATATTTACAATATTTTCACCTTTTAAAGTGCTGAGAAATATAATTAGAAGTCATTTATAAAGCAAACAAAGGAGGTGATCTGAACACTTCTTCCACCTCTGGTCATTCTGGCTTCTAACCGGATTTGTTTTCCCTGATCAGCTGTTGTTGAGGAGGAGGATGATGACGTTATTAATTTATTTATTTATTTTAAAAAAAAAATTCAATATTATATTTATTGCTTGTTTCTTCATTCCCCAATAATAACATTCTCGGTACAAGGAAACTTAACAAACCTAATATTAATATAAAATATGCCAGTATAGATACAGGAAAAACATATTATATACAAACAAAATAGATAAATAAGTAAAAAATATACACAAGCTAAAAAATAAAAGCTAGGATAAAAGCTAAAATAGAATATAACACACGAGTAAAAGCTCTAGTTCAGTATAAGATCATTATCTGGTTTAATAAAAGGCAGCAGCAGCAAACAGGAAAGTTTTAAGCTTTGATTTAAAATAACTCAGAGTTGGAGCAGTCCTGCATATATATACATATACTATTAGAAGTATATAAAGCAAACAAAGGAGGTATCTGAACACTTCTTCCACCTCTGTGGTCTTTCTGGCTTCTAACAGGATTTGTTTTCCCTGATCAGCTGTTGTGAGGAGGATGATGACGTGTTTCCGGTCTCACACCCGAGTCGACATTACAACAACAAGGCAGTTCGAGCCGAGCCGAGCTGGGACAGAGAGACGACGGTACCACCACAACAATCATCAGGTACGAACAGAAAGCTCTTCTGATAGCGACAACCGGGCGTCACTTTGTTAAGTTAAGACCGTTAAATGTGTTGTCACCGCGGTCAACCTAGCTTTCCTCTCCTAGCAACAGCGAAGCTAATGTTAGCCTAACAAGCTAACTCTGTTACCGTGGTTTCATAAAGGGTCCAAATATAAGCAGCAGTGACCTTAAAGCGACTTTCTTGTTGGTTTATGAACATGAGAGTGTTACTGGTAAACGGATAATTGTCTGTTTAATCCTCCTGGTTTAGCTTTGACTCGGTGATGATTTATAGTTAGTTCATTGTTTTGTTTTGACAGTTTACTGTAAAGATGACGCAACACAGCAGGTGTCAGAGGGTCTGAACTGAAACCCCCACTTTAGCAGCAGGAGAGTTTCTGTTGTCATGCTTGGATGATTTTGCCTACAAAATATAGAAGTAGTATATCATATTAAGGGGGCTGCAGTAGGTCAGTCCGCGGGGACCACTTGGCTTAATATGTGTATATATATATATGTATGTGTATGTATATATGTGTATATATGGGTGCCAGTTTGCCTCTTGAGCAAGGCACCGAACCCCCACCTGTTCAGGGCGCGATCTGACATCTCTCCATACATAATGCATGTCTATAGGTCCTGTTTATGCATGTATGTATGTATTTGGGCCTGTGTGTGTGGATATGGATTCCAACCACTGGCGCACTTTACACTTACTTTACACTATACATCCTATATGCCACTTTATAGACTGCACATACAGTATATGATGTTCACCCATCACTCTGTATCTTTCATATCTCTATTATTGTTTTTATCATTTTTGTATACCTTTACCTCTCCTGTGTCTCACTCTGTTTGCTGACGTTGCTGCTTTGACACCTGAATTTCCCTCTGGGGATTAATAAAGGTTCATCTTATCTTATCTTATCTTATCTTTTAGGGGTGGGAATCTTTGGGAATCCTGTGATTCGCATCATAACACCAAACTCTTTTGTGTTATGACAACAACCCACCTTAGTAATTTACCATTTGCAATGCAACAGTATTATAGGCATGGAGATATTCTATATTTTTCTCATGTAAAGACCGAATTCAATAATGAATTGATCCTACGAACAAGTACTGTATGTGTCGCCAATGCCTGATATGCTGTAGCTCATTCTCTGTGCCATCGAGCTCCATTCTTGTCCAACAACTTTATTAATTAAAACGAATCAGTGACTCACACCGTAGTACTGCTTCACTTTAATTAGAGCACCATCTCCGTGTCTGAAAATAGTCTCCAACAAATGCATTAATTACTGCTGTTTGAGTGATGTCTGTTAAAAAACTAGGTTGCCAAGCTGTTTCATAACTCTTTTAAAAATGAGAGTACATATTCTTGACCCATTTTTAAACCTGTATGTCTTCAGTAAGAGCCACAAACAGGTTGGGGAAGTCAGAAAGTATTAAGAGACAGACTAACACATTGTTGGTTTCTGTGTTTATCAACGAAATTCAGTGTGAAACCGGTATAACCGCAACGGTGGTTCACTGTCCGTATAGTTTCAATTTACAAGTTAACACTCAGTTTAGTAATACAGTCTAAAACAACAACCCTGCATTGTATGTCCTACATACATTAAGGTTATAATCAGTTTTAAAGAGGTGTTGATTCAATTTCATGGTCATTTTACTTAGTTAGTTTTGCTTTGTGGTGCTGTTGTAGGGTAATATGTTGTACTTAAAAGTGTCTCTAATATTTAGTCTTATTCATATAAATGGGATGGACAAAATATTAGAAACACCTCTCAGTATAACGCAGTACAATTCAACAGCACCACAAACTACAGCCTCTAAAGTGACTGGCAACTGAGTGAATGCTTATTTATCAATTCAGCTGTAACAAATACAGCTGAAATAAGATATGGTTTCTGTCAGGACCAGGGCATAAAAACTGACAAAACATTAAACAAAACATAAAAACATTTTACGTGTATGATAAAACCTTGATTGCAGTGAAATATTTTGTTGGTAATAGTGAAAGCTATACAGCCAGATATAATATGATTTAATGTGATGATCAGCCTCTGCTCTATGTGAAAAAACTTCCATCCCCTCAAAGAGACTTTCTCTTTTGTTTTCCACCAGAAATCAAAGAACTACAGGATCACCACAGAAGAATTCCCATTGATAAAGTCGGAAACTACCAACTTCCCCCACAGATGAGGCAGATGTTGTAGAGGGGGAACTACATCCCCACAGCAGGAACAGTAGTAGGTGTATTTTAGCTGAGTCCAGAATGGAGAGGATTTGAGGGAGCTGTCTCCTCAGGTGAGTCCTGAGTCGTGACACTAAGCTCTCCTGAGCTCAGGTTCTTCAGAGCCCACCCTGCTAGTAATATGAGCCATGGACTCCTGGACAGTTGATAGTCCTGTAACCCTGGTCATTAAGGCCCCCAACCAGAAGTATGAAGACCAGACCATTAACTGCTTCCTCAACTGGACTGTGGAGAGGCTGAAGAGTCACATCTCCAACGTGTACCCCAGCAAGCCGGTAAGTAGCTCTCATGTTGCTCATGTTTTCTTTGCTGCCTTCGTTCTGGCTCTACTTAAGCAATTTCCCACAGGATAAATAAAGTCTTATCTTATGTTAGTGTCCTAACTTAAGAGTTAAATATGCCAGAAAGACGAGGAGTGACTCCTGAAAGGTTACAATGATGTTTAGGTGGACATAGAACTAGATGCATTTTGGCGTTTGACTAAATTCGACCAAAAGACAAATATAAGGCTCTGACTAACAATTATTTTCATCATCAATTCATTTGCCATTTAGTTTTTCAAGTAATCAATTAACCGGTTGATGTCAGTTACAAAACTTGTGTGGAGAATAAAACCTTTTTCAAACCACTCCCTCCAAACATGCTTAGAATGTTCCAGACAATCATATGACAACAAAAAATGCTCCTGAGCAACGACTGTGTTCAAGTGGTTAACAGGTGCATTGTGTGAACAGTAGAGCAACCGCCTCCTGCTCACACATTTGGTGAAAATAATCTCCTGTTAAAGTTACTATTTAACAAATGGACTGCTGGATTGTCATGAAGGAGTTGAGCAGTTACTTGGGGAACGCTGTAGTTTTCATGTTTGTTTCTACACCTCAAATTTCAAACCTTTTGACCACTTTGCGCTTTAAAAAAAATCAGCGTTTCAACAGTTTACTTAGCAGATTGTGACTGAAGTTGTGAAGTTTATGACGAGCAGACTGAAAGGAGAAAAAAAATGCCCTTTCAAATTTGTCTGTTTCATTTTGTCATGGTAAAAAACAAAACACAAATATAAAGAGCGGAGCAGATCTGTTGTTAAAATGTCAGAGAAAGTTTGTGCCTCAAACCTGTGTGTGTAAAATAATCAGAACATGCTGCAAAATGAGAAAGAAGACAATATTATAAAAGAAAGCACAGCAACAGTATATGCAACCATTGACTAGTATTGTCAGTGAAAATGAGGTGATAACCTTTGAGCTTCTGTTATTTTATATACTTCAGTTGTCCGTTTACTGTCATGGGCAAGTGTACCTAATAAAATGACATAAAGCACAGAACTTCATGAAGCACAGAGAATATGATCGTACACGCTGGGTATGCTTTTAGTAAGATTTGAAATATAATCTCTAGCCAAGCAATCTAATCTAATCCAAAGGTGCCGAATCACTCACCTCTCATGTTAGAACATTCCTCACAACAACAAGGTGGAAACAGAAACATCAGAGCCAACTAGAAAATGTTTGCTCTAGGGCTGTGAAAGTAAACGCGTTAACGCAAATTAGTTTTAAAGCCACTAATTTCTTTAACGCATTAACGCAACTTGCAATTTTTAGGTCGTAGTGGGCTCAGTTTTAAAACTAGAGTGAAGCTACTGGCATCATATCAAACTATAAACCTAATGAATCCATTGGTACCAACCATGTCATACTAGCTTGTCGTGAAGGAGGCTAAATAATGCTCCAAACTTGCGCTAAATTTTGGCGAGGAAACTCTGGCATGGCCGTTTTCAAAGGGGTCCTTTGACCTCTGACCTTTAGATATGTGAATGAAAATGGGTTCTATGGGTACCCACGAGTCTCCCCTTTACAGACATGCCCACTTTATGATAATCACATGCAGTTTGGGGCAAGTCATAGTCAAGTCAGCACACTGACACAGAGAACAGCTGGTGTTGCCTGTTGGGCTGCAGTTTGCCATGTTATGAATTGAGCATATTTTATATGCTAAATGCAGTACCTGTGAGGGTTTCTGGCCAATATTTGTCATTGTTTTGTGTTGTTAATTGATTTCCAACTATAAATATATACATACATTTGCATAAAGCAAGCATATTTGTCCATTCCCATGTTGATAAGAGTATTAAATACTTGATAAATCTGCCTTTAAAGTACATTTTGAACAGCGATTAATTATGGACAATCATGCGATTAATCGCAATTATATATTGTAATCGATTGACAGCCCTAGCTTTTTCATTTAAAAGGCTGATGTAAAAGTGGGCTGGTCATGACAGAGCAGTAGCTGAGAGTCTTGACCTTCGAAAACAGCAGTTGAGAAAAGTCTCACAACAAGGTCATGATCATATCACATGATCTTCATCGGCACATGGAGTTTAATGAGGTTTCATGGAATTTTAGACGTTCAAATTTGCATTTTCCAGAGCACTTAAAGGACTTTTCATCCAGGTTTTACAAGCTAAGGTTTATTCTTGAGCTTGGAAACACTTGAAACTTTTGTTGATGTTTGAGGTTTTAGCTCTCGAGCCCTCTATCTGTTTACACTGTAAAGAAAAGACTGTTATGTGGCTGCGATAGCCACACAGCCAGTGACGTCAATGCACTTGCCTGTTGCGTTTTTTACTTTTTATTTCTATGTTTGGTATAGTACATAGTACATACAATACAATACTAGAGATGAAAAGAAAGAGGAAAAATATAATATATAATAATGATAACAAAATTGAGAAAAAATACCCTAGATGGAGTTATAAAAAGAAAACCTCAATTTATTGTGTGAGTAATGTCATTGCTGGACTCCATCTCCTAATGAATTTAGGTCTTTGAATCCTCAGTGAGTGAGTTATTAGTTAAACAGTTCATATATGTCCCACAGTTTTTGTATCCATAATTTATAGGTGGGAGAGCTGTAATACATTTCATCGCCGTTGTAAACAGAATTTGGAGTACATATTTTTAATTCCTTCCTACTATCCCCTCAGGTATAATTCCCAACAGGGAGAGTCTTGTTGGATGTTAATATGCATTATTTCCCTAGCAGCTCGGAATACATCATTCCATTATATTTTTAGCTTTGGGCACGACCAGAATGTATACACATAGTTGCCCACTTGCGCCCCACAATTCCTCTAGGCTTGTTGCTGTTTTAATAAAGAAAACACATTTACACTGCTTTACTCTGTCTGTACACGGGTCATTTCTTTGTCTCACCATTCAATGCTGTTTGTGTTGTAGCTGTCCAAAGACCAGCGGCTGGTGTACTCAGGAAGGCTCCTTCAAGACCACCTACAGCTCAAAGATGTGCTTAGAACGGTAAGAGCTACTGTACTGCTGTGCTTTGCGTGTACGCAGGTGAAGGCATGGATAAAATGTAGTTGAGCAACCCACCCAAATAAATGTGTCTCTATCTAAAAAAAGGTGTTTTAAATGTGTTTTGCATCTGCAACTAACGATTATTTTCATTATCGATTAATCTGCAGATTATTTTCTCGATTAATCATTTTGTCTATAAAATGTCACAAAATAGTAAAAAAAAATACCCGTTACAATTTCCTACAGTTCAAGTTGATGTCTTCAAATGTCTTGAGTCCAAATCTCAAAATATTAAGTTTAAAATCATGTTTGACAAAGCAAAGCATCAAACTTACACATTTGAGAAGCTTGGGCCAGCAAATATTTAGCATTTTTGCTTAAAAAAAAAACGACACACGCAGCTTGTTCACATGTCTGTGTGTGTGTGTGTGTTTGTGTGTGTGTGTGTGTGTGTGTGTGTGTGTGTGTGTGTGTGTGTGTGTGTGTGTGTGTGTGTGTGTGTGTGTGTGTGTGTGTGTGTGTGTGTGTGTGTGTGCTGTGGGGGAACTGAAACAGGCTGCCGGGGAAACAATAGCTGATCTGATGTGTTTTACCAACAAAGGGGGAGTATTGTGTCTGAATTCTGGCTCTTTCCACACTAATCCTTCCTCTCTCTCTCTCTCTGCTCTGTTGCTGCTTTCACCTCCTCTTCGTCTTCTTCTTCTCTCTCTTCCTCCCACATCCTCGGCTCGTGCCCTAACCTTGTCGAACCGCAGCAGGATGAATACCACATGATGCATCTAGTGTGCAGCTCTCACAGCCCCCCAGCTTCGCCCATGCCTCGGAGCCCTTCCAACTCTCCTGCTTCTGCCTCCGGCGTGAGTAGACTGACACACACCACACACCACTCTTCACCTCCTCCTGTCAGGCTCAAACAATGTGTGTGAGACAGCTTTGTTGTTTGGAGTTGAGACTCCTTTACAGCTTTATGCTCAGTCAAACATTTATGAGAGCTGGTGAACCATGTCACTTCCACTTGTTTGATTTAGAGTTCAGTCCCCAAAAACACACCTTTTATAAAACACTGTGCTTTCTTTGTATTGATTATATAACAATGCAACAACATGCTCAGCTTTTGATTGGTGTTCACATGTCGTCCCTCAGAGTTCAGACAGCGCCAGCTCCGCCTCCCCTGCCAGTCAGCCAGCCTCCTCTTCTTCTGTCCCAGAAAGTTATGATGGGCTGAGGTATCGTGGTGGCGTCCCCCAGTACAACCCCCAGAGCCCTGCTGGTGTCCCTCAGTGGTAAGCAAGTCTCTGACGCCACAATATAACTGATACACAACTCATTCTCATTTCAGTGTTTTCTTCAAAATAGGGCAAAGGTGGTGTCAGCTGTGACCTACTGAACTTTTTTTCTTTGTAGAAACAGAAAGCTATGCCTACGACTTCGATAACCTTAACTGGAAACAATGACTCTGATTTGATGATAAAATATATATTTTTTAATTTATACAGTAAAGGAAGTCTGTTGTGTTGTCAATATATTTTATCAAGAAGTGTTTTGTAAAGACATCTAATATGTTACACACGAAGAGGGCCGTTCTCACTGGTACACAGTACCGGCACTTCTTCATTTAACTCTTTGGCGTACTGTGACTTTTTCTTGTGCACCGGCACTTCTCACAAGCTGCCAGTACTCTTTTCTGACATATCAGGTTCTCTGTGAGACACATAAAGCGATTCATAACAGCGAAGTGCCAGCGTATTTATGCCTCTTAAGCTGTATGAACATAAAAACAATGAGGGGAAGCATCTGGACAAGCCGCAAATAGCACGGAGGAGATGGGGCGAGGTGGGTAGAGAACGATAATGCTGTAACTTATCAATACAATGTTTACAATGTGTTCCTTTTCCTGGGGGAGGACCCCCAAAGCCAATATCTTCAAGTATCTTTTATTCACTGTCAAAATTCAGAATGTCTCTGTATAATATGTAGGAGCATCCTGACTGGGACTCTGCTCCTAAAACCTGAATGATACCAGACTATACATAGGCTACAAATAACACAGGAAAACGCTTTAACTATTAACACTAAACACACCACCTTAACCCTATAATGTTCCAGTTGGAATATTATTGGAGTATTATGGGCCCAATATAGAAGATGCATAACCATAGTATAATAATAGCAATAAAATCACAGCTGATTATGACTGACATGCTTAAAGAAATAATGAATAAATAGGAATAACTCACAAGAGGTTGCTGATACCGGCCGATACACACGCCAACATGGGAATAAGTACTGGCTCTTATTTTCTTCCACTTAAAGCACTGCCACACATGCCAGCCGAAGCAAATCCGTTTTACAACATAATCCTTAAAATGTACATTGAAATATTATAGGAACTATTTAATCTAATCTAATCCAACACAACAGTCCTGCAATAAACCTGTGAAGACCTTATAAGAAGCTTATGTCTGTGAAGAGAGTTGCTGATTCAACACTATTGTCATTTGCGTTAGTGGTGTTGCGCCGGATTTCATTACACTGAAAGGAGAACTGTAGAATAAGCTTGAGGTCTGTGATTGTTACTTTACAAACAACCCGTTTAAGCTCCAAGAAGATTAAAAAAAATATTTAAAAATCTTCCAATGTGGATATTAATCAAGAGTGAAAACAGAATATGTTATTAAACTGTTTGTTGGTGTTAATACATTTAATAACAATGATAATATTCCTCCACAGGCCAGATGGAGCCCAGGTCCCTTTACAGGGCGACCTCCCTGCCAACATGCCCCCCCACCCCATGTACATGCCCATGCAGATGCTGTGGTGGCAGCAGATGTATGCACGCCAATACTACATGCAATAGTAAGTTGAAGAAATGTGTCTGTAAAAGGTCACGGCTGTTATGCCCTGATTTGATCTCTTAATAATCTCTACCATATGATGATTATTATTGATAATAGTGAGGGCTTAGTTTATTGTTGTATTTTCTTCTAAATATCTGATTC
>CAKALG010037961.1:0-20173 GCA_916700815.1 Helicolenus hilgendorfi | reverse complement strand
GTAAAGGGCGAGGGATAGGAGTTTCTGGAAAAAACCATAGAGCTTTGATAAATGCAGGGAGGTCAGGCAACATCAAGACACACACAAATTAGTCACTATATAACATGCTTTTGTACTAGATGCTATTTTTTCTACCTTGTGTAGATGCTTCTTCACAGCCTGCATAACTATAGTGGATACCGAGCTGCTCACTTTAAACTTTTTACTTTTAAAACAGCGCTTTCTCCAGCTGAACATTAAAGGGCATAAGAAATGTGAGGTTATTAAAGAGTATATAATCATCAAACGTTAAGGAATTTCACATCAAGGCCACAGACTTTAAAAAAAGCCTCTAAGTGGCCCTAAGTGTTATTCAATACTTTTACCAGAACAACACCTGAGGTTATGTACTGATATATATAAAAATACATGAGTTTCCACACATCTACTGCAGATAACAGTGCATGCACAAGGCTCACGTAAACCCCCATAACTTCTAATAATAATCAATGCCCCACATAAAGACAAGCATACAAATCAACCGCGGCTACTGTGCTTCGTTCGGCGGCAGGCTATTTTGAAAGTCTAGTAAATTTAGATAGAAAATATAATCCACCATAATCCATACAATCCTCCTCTTACAAAATGGGAATTCATAAGCAATAAAACACACACCCTTGTTCAATTCATACTCGGGGGTTTTGCTAATACGGCCTTACTTGGTCGGGTATAGCTTATGGTGGCTAAACTTTGATAGATATTGCTATATCGCTGACATTATTGAGTTAGTTTGCTCACTTTATGACACTTCTCTTGTGCTTTTGTTACACTATGTTTTCTGTTATCCTGTAATGGCCCCTTGCTGCTGTTGAGCAAAAAGTTACATAAGATCCCTTTGAGTTTAATTCCACAGCTGTGGCCTATATAGGTCCTATTTGACCATGACAGATCTGTGTCTCACAAACACAAATAGGGGACAGTTTAGCACTTTTATTCAACCATAAATCAAGCAGCCCACTGTTTTCTCTAGTCTGTGCTGCAACACGGAACATATATCACATATATGAGTCTTTCTTTTGCCAATTGAGTATCGACACAAGATGCTGTGGCTCTGTTAGCTCTTATTTACTAATGGGGAAAATGAAAATCTGCCATTGGATACAATCCTAAAACAAACAAATACATACATTTTAGTCTTAAATTAATTACTGTAAAAATAAATAAACAACGAAAACAGATTGAAAACATGTAGACCTTTGTCTCCACCGTGCCTGTAAAACATCGACTCCCCAATGAACATACCAGGATATTCCCATTGAGATTTAAAATCTCTTTTTCGAGGGACTCCTGGCCAAGACGGCAGCATGAACGTTTCACATAAAAGCATAAACAACAGATGTAAAACAAAACACTAAAAAGTTGGAAACAACATAAGAAATTTAACGTAAAAGAAACAAGCAACAGACTTAAAACAACTTACATCTAACAATGAATTAGCAATTTTGTTCAGTAATGTACATTCAGTGGTCAAATAGTCCTTAATCCTGTTTTTAAAATGTTCTATGCTTATAAAATAATCTAGTTTAAAGTGACTCTGCAGCTCACACCAAGAGGACGGTGCAAAACTTTAAAAGCATTTTTTCACCAAGGACAGCTCATGTTTGAGCCGGAATGACGTGCGTTATTTGTCTGCATGACTGAAGGTTGAAGCCACTGATAGTTTTAGGAGTCAGGAAATAAATATTTTTCAGCATTTATAGGAAATATGTGGAAATGTGTGAGTAACACGTGAGTAAACATTCTCTGTTGTTCCTCAAAAAGTATTGAGTATTGAGGTTCAATACCAGGCCGTCAAGGGCAGACTTCGGGCAGACCAAGCAACAGCATTTATAAAGTTCTACTTCATTTGCGATTTTATTTTATTTTTTATTTCATAGGGACGATGCAATTTAACATAGTTCCAATACAGGGCATGAAACGGATGTACTGCACTGAGAGTTTATTGCTATTGCTAATTTTCAATTCTTGTCCATTGATGGGCTTTTACATGTACAGAGTAATTAAAATATGCAGCTTTCTATATGATTAAACCACAATACATTACAAATATGGAAATACAATAAAATACACATCACACAATACACCAATACACCTTGGTAATTTAAAGTACAATTTGCTAAAATTGGATACAGCTCTGTTTTTTATCTGGAATTCAGCAGTGGCTCTACCCACATGAAAATATCCAGTTCACATGTTGAAATTTAAGTTCACATGTGAAAATAGCCAATTGCAAAATGTGTGAAAATGTGGAATTCACATGTGAAGAAGCATGTGAATGTGATGTCAGGTGTCACCTTTACATGTGAATGTATGTAATTCACATGTGACAAATTTCACATGTGGAAATTTTCATGCATATGTGAAAAAAAGCCAATCACTTGTGAAAATGTCCAGTTCACATGTGACATGATTTTCTTTTCACATGTTAAAATTGTTGTTTACATGTGAGAAAATTGCCACGCGCATGTGAAAATGTGGAATTCACATGTGAAGAGGCAAATTTTACGGGATTTCGAGTGCCATATTTTGTTTCAACGTGTGTAAATTCTAATCCACAGCATGTGAAAAAAAAAACATGTGTAAATATTCAATTCACATGACAAATTGTGGTTTTCACATGTGAAAAGGCTAAATTTACTTGACATTTTTGTAAGGGTATCTGTTTCTGTGTGTGTGCGTGTGTGTTTTTGTGTGTGTGTGTGTGTGTGTGTGTGTCTGTGTGCGTGCGTGCGTGCGTGCGTGTACACTGTGTGTTGGGTGGCAAGAATTGCTGTATTCAGTGGGTAACGCAGTGTGAGTGTGTGGGCGTAATATGCTTGACGTGCTCGTCAAAACACATCAGCTATCTGCTCACTGCGTGAGTGTGTGTGTGTCTCTCTGGTGGCCTTAATTTTGTCTGACTTTGACAGGGCCTATTTGGCCGGGTCTGTTATGGTGAGTTTGGTCTGTGACAGGTTGAGACATCAACAAATTACAGCTAAACAGAAAGAGAGGGGGGAGATGTAGGAAGGAGAAGAAACACCTAAAAGTACACAGAGAGTCAGTCAGAGAGGAGAGGTGAACAATGAGTCTGGAGGAACAGGAGAGGAAGGTGGAGGGAGAGAGGCAGCGCCCGGTGGTGGAGGTGCTGGAGGGGGGTCAACAGGAGACCGGAGCTAAAGACAAAAGGGAGCGAGGGAGTGTGTGACAGAGGTGGAGAGGTGATTTTCTGCTCTGTCGTTTCTTTTCAGAAGGGATTAGCAGGACGGAGCTGCTGTGAGACAGGCAGAGTGGGGGATAACAGGTAGATAGGAGCAGGGGAGAGAGAGAGTGGGAGGGAGGGTGGAAATGAGAGGAGGAAGAGGAGAGAGGGGGGTTGCACTTTGATGGTGCATTGTCTCTGGGAATTATGTGAGACGGAGTACGACAGACTCTCTGACTTTGAGGATTCGGAAGTGTGTGCTGCGTGGGAGCGTGTGTGTGTTCAGGCAGACAAGTGGCTGACCTGTATGTGTGTGTGTGTTCATGTACGCATAGGATTATTTTACTCCTTTTCTGTACTGAATATATTTTTTTATGTTTTGCTCTATCTGAATATTTTATACTTTTACATTCAACAGGAATAGTCTTCATTTCCTCCTCAAGTCCTTTGATGGAATAAAACATTGAACTTTTTATGAATTAACAAAAATCTGCCTTTCAGAATGGATTGTTGACATCATCCTTTGGATTTTGAAAGGGCTTTTTTTATGACCAGCTCTATTTTATTAGTTATTTATTGCATATGTATAGCAAAAAAGCAAACAGGAAAAAAAAAAGTCATGCACAGACACATAGAAGTACAAAAATAATTGCCCCAGTGTTGAACCATCCACCCATCCCTCTCCCATGACACTAAATGTGAAGGACATAATAAATCAGAATTAGGGCTGTCATTCAATTAAAATATGTAATCATGATCGCAAATTACTCGCACGTATTTTAGCTGTTCAAAATGTACCTTAAAGGGAGATTTGTCAAGTATTAAATACTCTTTTCAATATGGGAGTGGGACAATATGCTTGTTTTATGCAAATATATGTTTATATTTATTATTGGAAATCAATTAACAACACAAAACAATGACAAATCTTCTCCAGAAACCCTCACAGGTACTGCATTTAGCATAAAAAATATGCTCAAATCATAACATGTCAAACTGCAGCCCAACATGCAACAACAGTTGTCAGTGTGTCAGTGTGCTGACTTGACTATGACTTGCCCCAAACTGCATGTGATTATCATAAAGTGGGCATGTCTGTAAAGGGGAGACTCGTGGGTACCCATAGAACCCATTTTCATTCACATATCTTGAGGTCAGAGGTCAAGGGACCCCTTTGAAAATGGCCATGCCAGTTTTTCCTCGCCAAAATTTAGCGTAAGATTGGAGCGTTATTTAGCTGCCTTTGCGACAACCTAGTGTGGCATGGTTGGTACCAATAGAGTCCTTAAGTTTTTCTAGTTTCATATGATGCCAGTATCTCCACTCTAGCTTTAAAACTGAGCCCGCTACAACCTAAAAATCGCAAGTTGCGTTAAATATAACTTTTTATTGAGTTTCTTGACCTTTAAGTTATCACAAACCTTTGCCAACCCATCAAAATTGGAATTGCATGTTTTTTCAAATATTAGCAAAATAAGAACAAACACAACTGAACTACTTTCCAGCATAAACTGTTCCCAGGTGATCATTTACTTTTGCATAGTGTAAAGAGTTGTTTTTTTTTATGAATGGACAGGATCTGATGTGCTTTCCTCCTGTGCCATTTTGTTGAGCACATGTATAGCCACTAAGCTATGCTACTAGAGGTCAAAAAGGTGAAAGCAGGGATGTTTTTGAGGTCGTTAAATGAGCCTGTCTGATCACACCAGTCTCACTAGTCCAGACCTTTGACAGCATCGGGCTCAACAGCAAATCTGATCATCCTACAATCATGCGTGGCTGGTGATGTGTCTCTTCCTCTCTCTCTCTCCGTCTGTCTCTGTGTTTCCAGGCCTCCCCAGCCGCTCTGGCTAAGAGTGTTTTGGCAGAAGTCCCGAACCAGGTGGTGGATTACTACAACGCAAAAGGCATCAAACCCAAGTGTATGTCGGACTATGAGTCCACAAGAACCTTCAGCCCCTGACAATGGACTACATGCAAACACACACTCCAATACACACATATATATATCATATATATATACATTTATGTACTGTAATACATATACACATGTGAAAGCACAAGCACACACAAACAAACATGTACACATATTACATGCATACAGTAGTCTAGCTCAGAGAATTAGCTCGTTCTGGTGAAACAATTTGAACTACTCCATTGATGACTATTGCATGTTTGGCCACAGTGGCACCTGGGAAATGATTACTATCAACTGTATATCTAAAAGACGTTTATAGAAATAAGAGCTGAACCAGCATGCAGACTCAGAACATAGCCCACCCAAAGAAATGACACTCCTACCTTATTTAGATAACTAGCAAGTAGTCTACGTAAACCTAAAGATCTGTGGGTAGTAAGGCAAAAATATGTGACTGCATAGCCCGAAATGGTTAGAATTAGCATTGCAAATGTTATTTATGGGAATGGCAGCATCCCTGTTAGTGTACTGCATAAATGCATGAATAATTCAGCTCCTCCTAATATCCAATCTCCGGTCCCCCCCACCCCGTTTGCTAGTTATGAAATAAAGTATCTCTGTCATTTGAGTGACATTCAGGGTTGCCTTGGGTGTTTTGGGTTCTTTTCTACAGATGTGTTTGAGATTTTGCTAAATGGAAACGAACAACTGAATAATTGTAATAATTTCTTATTAATAACCTTCTTACATTGTAAAGAGTTTCGGGATGGATAGCAAAGCATGTGTGGTAGACACTCATCTGTGAGCTGAAAACTGTTTTTTTCCTGTATTCTGCATGTTGATTATAATAAAGACACTTTGGTTTTCTCATTTTTGTGTGTGATCCAACGTTTGTGGGTTTTGGAAAAGTTTAGTTAGGAATGAGGCTAGACAATGTAGTGATTATGATCAGTGTAAGGTCTCCAATGAATTTAAGTAAAACAATGTAACTTCCTCCTAAGTGACGAAAACACCAAACTTTTGTTGTTCAGACTATTTGTATATGCAGACTGAGGTTACACACCCCTCTCTCTCTGTCTCTCTTATGGACAGCTGATGTGTTATTTGTGTGTGTAAAGGAAGTATGTGTGTCAGTTTCAAATATTGTGGAGAGCTGGTTTATGACATCTTCATCCACAACGTCTCACTACGTCTCCGAGACAGACATTAAAATGCAAGAATAAATTAGCTAAAAAATCTCCATATAGTTAATTAGGGCAAACCAAAGTTGGGCTGTCCTGAGAGTATACTCCAGACGTGCCTCGGTGTCTGAC
The DNA here is from genome assembly GCA_916700815.1 of Helicolenus hilgendorfi. Lineage (NCBI taxonomy): Eukaryota > Metazoa > Chordata > Actinopteri > Perciformes > Sebastidae > Helicolenus > Helicolenus hilgendorfi. The sequence goes on along the minus strand of CAKALG010037961.1, from coordinate 13,722 downwards.
AGTCAGATCAGTATTCAACACGGGAGCCTCCTGATGTCTGTTTCAGAGACCACCCACATCCGAAGAGTTACACTGAGAGGATCAGTTGTATAAAGGCTGGGAGAAAACAGTTAAAATCATATTGTAGATACCTATATTCTTTTTAATCTGTCTATAATGTTTATGAGACAACTATAATAATAATAATAATAATAATTTAAAAAAACAGTTTCACATATTACACAGTATATTGTTAAACTTCAGGAGACCATCAAACAGAAGCCCCAAATCAATGGGACTTGTTTTACTTCATAATTTTCAGATTTTAATATATTTATCGTGCTTATTTGTTTCATTTATCATTTATCATTTATTATTTATATTTTATTATTTGCATGCATTGTATAGAGCTAAGAAATTGAAATCCATCTGTTGATGAAGAGCAATGTAATATGATTGAAAACTCCACCAAAACTAGGCTACTAAATGGACCCAATGTCAATTGTTGTTTCCAAGGTCAAGAATGAACCTTCACACTCAATAATGTAAACTATTTTGGTTTCTGTTGGGTTATTTGTATCAAGCCATCAATAACATTACATTTAAAGTAAACATAATAGTTTGATCCCTTTGTGGATACCATATGTAGATAGCCTACATATGAATTAAATGATGAACTGCTGTGGTCTCATCTTGTATGTTTTTTATTTTATTTTATTGCTCAGGACCCTCCTGTGTGTCTGAAATACAGTTTGAATAATATAAATAATACCAGATTTAGTTAATTTAGCAAGTTAAAGACAAAAAGTGTTGCTCGGAACCTTTGTGATGACCCTCTGTGCAGCGGAACTGTTTTTGTCCCGTACCGGAAGCAGCCAGGGTGACATTTAGAAGGCATGGTTGTTCATAATGTTGTGAGACGTCATGACTCCTTTAGTTTGTGTGTAGTTTCTCCTATTTATGTGTAAGTGTATATATATATTAAAGAGCGCAATGGCTTCGTGGAGCTGTCGGCTTCTTCTCCTGAGAGGATCAAGACTCATCTCTCCTCGAGCAGGAGCTGAGAGGTAGATAACTAAAGCTGATGCTAACTGGCTAGTGGTGCTAATGTGACTGAAGGGATCTAGCATGTAGCTTAACTAGGTTTACTGTGGTGAATTAACACCGTTTTTCAATTTAATTCTGTACTGTCCTTGCTGTTTTTTACCTGAGCCTTTTATTTGCTAGTAAATTAGCTAATGTTATAATTTTCTCTTAAAGGTCCCACATTATAAAAACTGAGATTTCATGTTTTTTTATTATAAAGCAGGCTTAAGTCCTATATAAATACTGTGCAAGTATTGAAACACTCAATCCACAGGGAAATACACACAGCCTGTATTCAGAAACTCCGCATTTGAAACAAGCTGTAAGGATTTCTGCCCATTTGTGATGTCACAAATATACAATATTTAGACCCTTGACACAATTTTAAACGTAAACATTATAAATGTGTCCCAGTTTATTTCCTGTTGCAGTGTATTTGTGAATGTCATCAGCTGACAGGAAGTACACGTGGACCCAAGCTGTTGCCTAGCAATGCAATTCTGTTGCAATTCCGTCAAAATGCGCTAAAACGTAGCGTTTCAGACAGAGGGTAAATACAGGTATATTCAGGCCGACAGTATGAGGGAAATAAAGTTTTTTTTTCAACATTACAGCATGTAAACATGTTCTAGTAGAAACACAAAATACAAGTATGAACCTGAAAATGAGCATGATATGGGACCTTTAAGAAAAGAAAAAAGGTAGAAAAGGCACGAGGTTATTACAGTACAAAACAGGTAGCACATTCAACTCAACACAAAAAAGAAATAATTTATTAAAATATAAAACGCCCTCAGTGTAGTCAATAAATAAACTAAACTACCCTGTGCATAGGAACGATACCCCCACAATACAAATATACAACATTTGCTCCATGATCATGTTAAAAGAACGTGTAACTCTCAAAAATATTTAAAAAAAGAAATTATTAATAATCAATGCAGGTAGGCACCACATGCATCTCTACTGTGACACCCTACTATCGGGAAGCCGATCAACATAATTGAGCAATGGTCTCCAATGAGAGTAAAATCTATAGGAGGAAGCTCGAAATATTTGATAATTAGTGTAGAGACCGGTATGAAGGACAAACTGATGAACCACTCCTCAGTCTACAGTAACAAATGAGTAATGTGTTGATAGCCATCTGCAAGCAGACGTGGGCAGACTTTAATGTGACAAAAGGTCACCGTGGTCCATTCAGTCCTGCGTAACTTTTTTTCATTTCTGTCTTGGTGCTTTGGCACTTTGACACACTCATGCCGATATATCATATTGCATTGACTCGTCATTTCGCAGTGACATTTGTGCACTTAAAATGCACAAACTGTCCGTGTGAATGTGTGAACCTGCTTGTTACTCACCAGCAACGACACTGCAAGTGACTAAACTGACTTAGTAAACTAAAGTGACAGAGTCGTATGAGGCAAGTATCAGTGCAGGTTATAGATAGATAGATAGATAGATAGATAGATAGATAGATAGATAGATAGATAAATAGTGAGATAGTGACTTTATTGATCCCGTGGGAAATTCCAGTTTCCAGCTTCACAGTTCCATAGTGCAAAAACATGTAAAAAAAGTTAGTAGTGCAAAGTACAAAACAAATATACCAGATATAAATATACAAGGAGATGAAGAAAACTGTTAAAACTGAATATAGTGCAGGGTAACAGCTGTGATACAGGACTATTAAAAAAGTGAATATAGGGCAGAAGAGACAAATGAGTATAGTGCAGGGTAACTCCAGATGCTTAGTCTATGAAAGTGCACTGTGTGCATTATTATCTGTCCTGCAGACTGTCCTCTTTTGTCCCCCCCCCCCTCTCTAGAGAGGTGTTGTACAGTGAATACATTAATTAGCCCTGGAATGATGATCCTTAGATAATTAAGGAGCCACAATTTTGATAACCAGTTATTTTATTTGATTGTCAGAAATAAAAAAAATACCATGTCAGCTTCTCAAATGTAAAATGTGCTGCGTATTGTTTGTGTGTGTTATCATTGTAAACTGCATATTATGGTTGAGCTTAGGGCTGTTTGGCAGACAAATAAACTATCTGAAATTGTTACCTCGTACTTTTTAAATTGTGATGTGCATATCTAACTACTTTCTGACATTTCACTCACTCAAAATGAATTATAATTTTAACTTTTAACATCAACAAGGTGTAGGTGCACCTGACTCCCTGATTTTCTTTTCTTGCAGTCCTGCCCATTTGGTGGGTTGTATCAGGACAGTAAAAACCACAACATGGTTTGATGAACACCTCACAGAGGACAACCAGGAGTACATGAGGAAGAGCACGGCACAGGAATACAGGAGCCAAACAGCTGACAAGCTCAACCCACTCAAAGATGAGCCCTGGCAGCGTCATGAGTGGTCAGAGGGTAGGTGTCATGATCAGTGAGAGCTGCGTACATCATGAGTCTCCTTCCCTGTTCGCTCACACTTCAACCGTCTGTTCATCTGTTTCTTTTCTCAGGTAGTCGAAGAGTTGGGTTAGTAGCAGTGAAGTTGGGGATGGCTCCTATCTGGACAAAAACAGGAGAAAGACACGTAGCCACCATGTTACAGGTAACAAACACACACCTGTTGCCTTTTCTGTTGTTCCTTAGCGCTGCATCAAAACAGCCGCAGCCCAGTATTCTTCAGGAATGATAATGTGTGTGTGTGATCCATAATGAAATGACCAGCAGGTCAGAAAAGCAGTCAAATAAATTGGATTGTTCTGTGGAGTGTCGGGGAAACAATAGCAAATATTGAACACCTTGAAATCTCACCTGCAGGCTTTGATCATAAAAGGTGCGACGAGGAGATATTTGTTAATTCAGATCACGTTTTAATCTCATCGACTAATCTGTCAGTGAAGTGTATTGATGGCAAACAGCGCCAGCGTGTGTTCGCTCTCCTTTTATTGATAGTGACATACTGTAGTGGGTAGCATAACAATCAACTATTGCAATTTCAGTCAAATGTTAACAGTCAGACTTTTTTTTATTTTGTCATCACCTCCGTTTAATATCGGATTCAAAGACATACAGAAACTTTTATCCCCATCTGCTGATTCACTTTCGTCGCATTTAGTCATTTGTTTCTTTTCAGCGGATACAGGAACGGTCTGTGCTCGATGAAAAGTAGAGCATTTAAATGACTTTCTCAGGATGAAAGTACTCCCACCACTTTTGGCTCATTGTGGTACACGTTCTGTCTGGAGCAAAACTGAAAGTGTGTCATACTGCAGTGTTTGTGTACTGTTTTCCTCATCTTCTGACTTACTCGCAAAGCATCATGTCTTGCTAAATGCCGTGTGATGTCATCCTATTGTTGCATTTGGCCAAAATGTAGTGATAGTCATTACTTGTGAGTTAGCCTGTGGCCTCATATTAAAACGTTTTACACAAGGGAAATGTGTTATGTTGTAGGTCAGGAGCAGACAAGTGGCACAGTGAACACTTCAATCAGACTATGACTATTGTTAATCCAGCCTCTGTTGTTTTTTTCCAGGTGCAGGACTGCCATGTAATAAAGCACCTGTCCAAGGAAGAATATGATGGACACACCGCTGCCCTCCTGGTAGGAGGGAAAAACGTATCACCATTCCATGTAAGAAATAGCTGTTAATATCCTAACAAATACATGTGTACGTTTTTTATCATAGACCCCCTCATATCCAGATTCTATCTAAATATGATTTGACCTTATTACAATACACCTGGTGTTAATATGTGTCTCCAGTGTCCACACTTTTGAGATCTGATTGAGATCCAATCGTTCTGTCCAGCTCAAACAACCGAACGGGTCAAGTGAGCGATTACGTATTTCCACCCACTAGTTATCAGGGTCAGGGTTTTTACCCATTATAAGAGACGATCGGCAACGCCCAACCCACAAAAATAAGCGTTAATCAACCACCTGAACCCGACCCCACCCGCAAACCTCCAACTTTATGCATTATAGCAGCACAATTGTCAGGACTGAGGACAAAGACAACTACTGGCGCTCTCTCTGTTTGTGTGTGTGTTTGACATAGAGAGAGTGAGAGTGACTGAGAGAGGGGAAGCGAAGATGGAAGTTGGACATTGTTTCTGTAAGTTATTGATAATTTACTTGGAACTCTGCTTTGTCACTTTCTGACCTGTCCGCCCTAACCCATGATCATTTCTAGTAAGTTCACCTGAACGTCGTGGGGTCGACCCACGCATCACTACCGCCCATGTAGTTGTTGTATATGAATTGAAAACGCAATTACATTTACACTTGTGTTCAATGTGGTCACAATGCGTCCCTGACCATGTGGAGGTGGTCACAATCCATCCTCAACGCGTGCTATACTTTCATGCGGTCAGCACTATCTGATTGCAATCCCATCACCCGAAACGCATTTTAAAGCCAGGTGTAAAGGGGGTATTAGCTGTGAAATTGGATTGGTTGATATATTATTATGTTATTTAGAAAATGTGTGGTAAGTAAATTGTTATTGCAGCTGTCTTTTGGTCCAGATTTTCAGGCTCAATTCTCTTTAACTGTCTATAATCAATATTTTTACAATAGAAATGTATCAAATGACAATGTGTAAAAACTGTGAGTATGTGAAAGGGTCGCTCGTTGTGATGAACCCATAGAAAATGATCTCCTGAATCTGCTTCCCTCGGCTTTACAGAGCTGTATAACGAGATTCAGCTCATTGTTTAGCTATCTGACTTTGGTTCACTCTCACTGCTCTCATTGCGTCGTTTTCTAATGCAGCAGGCAGCTGTTTTCACACAAACAAAACCCACTGCACACTACCTGCTCTGCACCAAACAGCCAACAGACAAAGTTAGGGACTGACTGTGGAACATAGTGGAGCAGTTAGCAGCTAAAGAGCCAGATATTTCCCTCAGGAGTTGATAGTTATTGCAGGTTTTTTAAAAGTACAATTTAGGAAGAAACCTGTGAAGTTAATGATAGCAAACTGAAATGCCGCTGCTTTGTTAAACCACGAGAGGCCCCAACAACAAGAAAGAAGCACCTGATACTGTTTTTGATATATGACTTTGGTGGGGTGAGAATAACAAATTTAGACTTAAAGCCAGACTATGTAATATTTGCTGAACAGCAGCCACTACGGCTACTGGGGACAGTTATGGGATAATGTTAAATGCTGAACTAGCGTTTAGCTAATATGCTAAGCTACTGTATCAGTAGCACACGTGGAGAAGAGTCGTAAAGACAGCAAACTGACGGTCTGTTATACAGCTATATTTGTTTGCCAACATTAATGACCATGAGCTACTGGTCCTACCAGACCACGTCAGGCTGTAGCAGAAACCCTGAGTGTATTGAATTCAGCAATGGTATCTTAATTGCTGCTGAATTCAACTTTTCATTTGTGAAAAGAGGAAGAATGTTTATTTTGTCTTGCTTAAAGCAAAATAAAAGGATTTGAAATGAGGTGGAAAAATTATTTCTAAACATGAAATTGGGGGGGATAGTAATAAAAAAAAAAATTGTGTTTTACAGTATTTATAATCAGCAGCTGTCTCGGCACAGAAGCGCCATTTAATTATTATGTGCTTAATTATTTTTTCCTTCCAATAGTTTGAGAAATTGCCAAAATTTCAATAATTCACAATGCAAAAATTTAAAATTATTTTTTTGTTTGTTTTAATTATCTATTAAATAACACTCCACTAAAAACCTCAACATTTTAGACAGTTACTTTACATATGATATTAAGTACATGAATCATAAATAACTTGTTGAGCTGTTCAATACGTTCTGAATTGTAATGTTTGAGAATATCATATCTTATCATACCAGTCACTATGCTCTTCATACCAGCAGAGCAGCCAGAGCCAAATACTTAATCACATCACAATGTCCATTCTTGCTCATTTTAGTTCTGGCTTCATTTCATAATCATGCAAAAGAAATCTAATCAGTGTGACAGCTTTATGGAAGTATAACAGAGTTTTGTCATTTCCCTGTTGCATTGAGCTCGCATCAGGCCTCCCACTTCTAAGACCGTTTATGAATTCAGCTCTACAGTCAGGAAATTATAATCACCCACTAACCATCAGCGACTATATTTCATCTTGGGTGTCTAAATAAACAGAATCCAATAGATTTCATTGCTGTTATGTCCCTTTAACATTGACAAGTGACTTTCCATTCTTGTAATAAACTCTTAAAGTCCCATCGCTGCCTCAGACTGCACATCTGACCTCCCTAAGTCAAACGCTGCTAGTTTAATCTGTGAACCAATACTAGGTTAGACAGATTTAAAGAAGTTATTTTTTAATGTTTCATATAGGGCTACACAAATGCTTCGAAGCTTCAACCGTCTAGGATTTGGTGGCATCTAGTAGTGTGGTTGCAGATTGCAGAATACCCCTCCGCTCACTCTTCCCTTTCCAAGACTGCGATAACGTGAGCTGCCAAGTGCAAAACCGTGGTAACGCCGTTTGCCTCCTTCAGAGGCCATCCGTACCATAATAACACTACTTTAGGAGCAACGGAAGTCACACGGCGGCTGGCGGTACCACGGTTTTGCACTCTGCAGCTCACGTTACCGCCGTTTCTCAAGCGTGTCGGAGAACTACGGCGGCCTTCAGGTAACGTAAAAACATGAAAGTCTCTCTCCGTGAAGAGGACGAGGAAGAGGAAGATGACTATGTAGATATGAAGGGCTGATTCTTCATAATGACTATATATATATTCCCTTTCTGCTAATAGATCCCCCAAAAATGCTACACACTGGCCCTTTAAATGTTGCACCCATCTTTTTAAGGTTAAAAACAGATGAACTAGGCTGAACAAATCAAAGTGCGATTTATTCCTTGAGTCTTGATAGATTGACGGGCCGGTGTCAAATGTGAAGTTGTTTAGAAACCCTCTCACACAGACGCATCACTCTTCAGTCAGAAGAGTCGGAGTGAGAAGCTTTGGCAGGCTGATTTTCACCCTTCTGTTGAAAGGGAGAGAGAGAGTTTAGAGTGACTGGAGGGGCTGGAGGAGATGAGAGCGAAGCCGAGTGAAAGCAAATGTCAGAGATGCTCACTGCCAAGTGTGCGTGCGTGTGTTTGGCTCCCGTACAGTCATAACAGGCCCACGGTTAATTTTAATATGCCAAAGTCCAACTGCTGTTCGTTCTCCTTTTACCACTTTATTTCCTTCCCTCCATCCTCACAATTATCTCTCTCTCTCTCCATCTTTCTGACTGACAGAGGTCTGACGGGGAAATGGAGATGTTCAGGAATGCAGGCGTGCCGCCGAAACAGAAAGTCACCACCTTCAAAGTCTCAGACAACGCCATCATCAAGCCAGGTATACACGTGCAGCACACTGACACACTGACAGCTGTTGTTGCCTGTTGGGCTGCAGTTTGCCATGTTATGATTTGAGCATATTTTTTTATGCTAAATGCAGTACCTGTGAGGGTTTCTGGACAATATTTATCATTCTTTTGTGTTGTTAGTTGATTTCCAAAAATAAATATATACATACATTTGCATAAAGCAAGCATATTTGCCCACACCCATGTTGATAAGAGTATTAAATACTTGACAAATCTCACTTGAACAGATACAAATTGGGCAATTAATTTGCAATTAATCATGATTAACTATGGACCATCATGCGATTACATTTTTTTATTTTTTATTATTAAATAATTTTAATCGATTGACAGCCCTTCTTATAATTAAAGAAATACTCATTCACTACATTTTCACACGTCAAACATCTTTTTTGGCAGTTTTGTACACATTTTGTTATATAATCTTGTTTGTGGTGTGTTTCAGGAACTCCCCTTTATGCAGCACATTTCCGTCCGGGCCAATATGTGGACGTCACAGCCAAATCGTAAGTTCTGTTCTGCCAGAACTCGCTGGCGCTTCCTCTTGGCTTTCCTCTCCTACTTCTTGCCCCCTTTCATCTCAAGCATCACGTTTTTGAAGATGATCAGTTTTTTACTTTACAAGAAAGTCCAAACCTCTTTTCTTTTCTTATATCATTAATCCTCCGAGGCAACAAGTCAACACACTTGAAAGTAAAAAATATAAATTTCTTGTGTTTGTGTGTGTGTGTAGCATCGGTAAGGGTTTTCAAGGCGTAATGAAGCGATATGGGTTCAAAGGTCAGCCAGCCACCCACGGACAAACCAAAACTCATCGTAGACCGGGAGCTTCTGGACCTGGAGGGGTAAGACACACACACACACACACACACACACACACACACTGTTTAAGATGCTCACCCGTGCCAGACATGAACAGTTGGCTTCCCATAATCCAGACATGTGAGCGTGCGTGTCTTTTATCATCTGCGTCTAGGATCCAGCCAAAGTTTTCAAAGGGAAAAAGATGCCCGGCAGGATGGGCAACACCTTCATCACAGCTTACGGACTGAAGGTACACACACACACACACACACACACACACACTCACAGGGACACGTGCACACAGACGTCGTTTTGAACTGGTTTGTCCTTGACTGCAATTTCAGTTCAGTACTCTCTCATCTGCTTCCTCTCTCTTCCAGATATGGAGGGTCAATACCAAGGATAATGTGCTGTATGTTAACGGCTCTGTCCCCGGCCACAGGAACTGCGTTTTGAAGGTAAGAATAATCATATACATGCATGCTCGTGAAGTGTTAAGTGTAAGGTCAATCCCAGCATGCTCAGTGTTCTGGCAGACACCAGTGACCTTGCACCTGTAAAACACCGTTACACTTGCAAGACAGTGTGATCCATCTTCATTGACACTGTGCTGGATCAGCAGCATGTATGTGTGTGCTTGTGTTTGTGTGTTTTTCTGTGAGGGAATGGGAGCGCGCACCTTAACGATGTTAGTAATATCCGCAGCATCCATCTCCATACGCTGCATTTTGTGTTCTCCTTTTGTGCGTGCTATTATTTGTTTTGCAGACAAGCGATAATGAATACAAATGTGCATTGTATTTCACCAGCTCAGCTCTCTTACACACACACACACACACACACACACACACACACACACACACACACACACACACACACACACACACACACACACACACACATACCTGGATCCACTTATATTACATTACCCTAAAGGGCACACAAGCAGGTTAATAATGTTTGTACATTACAGTTTGTTTTTATTATTCTGTGCAGCCCTAATGTCCATATGTAAATGAGGAATGTTTTATTGACTCAAATTAAGACTTAAGAGCTGCAACTAGTAATAACATTAATTATTGATTTTCTTTAATTAAAAAAAGCAAAATGTATGGTTAATCGATTAGCCCAGCGGTTCTCAGACTGGAGATGAAGGGCCCTTCGGGTGCGTAGACCCGCTGGATGAGGGGTGTGTATGATCACCAAGTGGAAAAGTATTGAATATGATTCATGTGGGAACACTAAACAAACACTAATCTTGCTAACCTAAATCTTTTTTGTTTGTTTCAATAAAAATCGGCTTGCCTTATTTGTAGTTTTCCCAATACTGTTGTAATCTTTAAGATTTCATATCCTGTTTGATTTGGCGACACCAGCGGTGGCCATGGTAACAGCAAGAGTGGTTTACAGCAAAGTCTCCCAGAAGAACAGCTGGTCTATCTGTTTACAGTGCAGCCAAACAAACTTGGCTCGCTGTAATAAAGATTCAGTCAATAGCAATTGCAACCGCGATTTGATTTCATGCTGCACACGGCAGAAAGTTAAGCTGCCGCCTGCAAATCTTCACCTTACAGCTCACTGGGGCTGCTCCTTCTTTTGCAAAATTAAAATCCCCGCTAACCTCTGTGACAAATATTGCGACTTGAAACAATTAAAGTCACCCTGCTTTGTGGTGTTTCGCCAGTTGAATGCTTTTAATGTGAAGCAGTAAGATTTTGCATTTATGATGTAAAGAGAGCGAACAGTATATCGTTACTGATAGATTTCTGATGTCAATGAGATAAAAGAAGGCTGGATTACATGCATGCCGTGTGAATTCTAGGGCTGTCCCGAATACCATTTTTTGGGCTCCGAAGCTTCGTTGATAAATATTCGAAGGTATTCGAAGCTTGGTGGCGCAGTTAAATATGGATAATGAATAATGTTGTGGGATTATTCCTTATTTCATGGGCCATTTGGGGATTATACATTATTATTACATTCTTATTACATACTGTATATTAAAAAAAAAAAGCATTGGATTACAGCTTCGAAGCATTTGGGTCAGCCCTAGTGAATTCCTTGTGTTTATCTGATTGCAATGCAGGAATGGCAGACTCCGACGGTAATTACTCGGTGATGTAAATACATCGAATGGCTGTTGCCAACTATAAATAGTATTTAACATATGGGTTTGATTTAATGAAAATCAGAGCACATCTGTTGCCTCTGCACGGCTCTTATCAGCTGTAACTGCCGTATGAGCAAAGTGCAGAGCGGCGGCCGTGAGCTAGCCAGTGGGTCACGCTCATATGCACAAAAAGGCGCTCGGCTATGTCAACGAAGCGTGAGAAGCTGATTACAACACACACAGAGGGAGGGTGACTTCATTCTCTGCTCAGGTAGACATCGCTACAATATCTTTACATAGCAAATAGTTGTTTGCTGCTATATTACTGCTCTGGATTTGGATTGGATTTAGCAAGTTTAAGGAATCTCACTTTCTCTCCGTTTATGTGGAATCGGAGGGGGGCGGGGGGGCATGAACGTTTTTTCTGCTTCTGAAGTGGGGCATGACAAAAAAGTTTGAGAACTGCTGATTAGATTTGAAAAATGTTAAAAAATTAGTGTCAAATGCCTGCAACACATTTTCCAGTCCCCAAGGTGACATTTCCAAAGAGCTTGTTTTGTTCTACCAACAGTCCAAAACCCAAAGATATTCTATTTAGAATTAAATAAATCACAGAAAAGCAAGAAATCCTCACATTTGAGATGAAGGCATTTTTTGCTTTGACTAACGAAGTTAAAGCAGCAGTATGTTTTTGGCATCATTCGGCAACAATTCCATAATAAACTGAGTGTTCTGAGAGAAAACTAGACTTCTGCTCCTTCTCATGGCTCTGTTTTCAGGCTTTAAAAAAATCTGACAGGACCATAGGACACAGGGAACATGATCTTTTTCCCACCTGTCTCATGCACTACTGTCAGGATATAGTGACTGTTTCATAAAAATAATTTTTTTTTTAATCATATTTGCTCCATTTCTACCCACTGCAGCTTTAACAACTAGAAAACACTTTCTGTCTCTTAATTATTTCAGTACTAATGAAGAAAAGAGCATCCTTACAGCTACTACAAAAAGTGTGTGTGATTGTGTGTGTTCCAGATAAGAGACACTATACTGCCGACCAGGAGCTCCACCCTGCTCAGCCCTCCTTTCCCCACCTATTTCACAGAAGAGGAAGGCGACCTGGATGAAGACCTGTACGACGATAACTTGTTCATTCACACAGACCCGTCATTAACACTGACCTGAACACACACACACACACGCGCATCATGTTTTCATCTAAACCCACAAACTGTATCTGGATCCTGTAATAAAGAGTAATTGCTTTGAATGTCTTGAGCCCCTCTAGTATTATTTTTTTTTTTAGAGTGAGATGCAACAGCACTGAGCCTGTCTGTTTGATCCAAACAGTTATTACGTTCTCTTTCCCCCGAAACCATGGTAACTGTAGGAGTGATGATGTCACTAGAGGATCCCCAAGCAGAGAGAGGAGGGAAAAAATACAGTGAAACAAAACAAAAGAGAAGCAGATGTGCTGGAGAAAATGTGCAATATATCTATGCAGGACGCAGGATAAGGGTAGGGAGGAGGAAGATGAGGAGGAGGAGGGCGAGCTGGATACAATGAGTTGCACAAAGCAGAGTGAAAGAGTGAGAGGAATACAGACTGAGGAGGCAAAGGGTCTGTGTGGGTAGGGGTGGAGGAATGAATGGGGTGGAAGTTATGGAATGAAATACAAAGGAGTAGACACAGGGAAGGGTGGGAGAGGGAGTCTGTGAAGGTGTGGAGGGAGTGAAAAAGGAGAGGCAGGGATGCAGACTGACAAAGGTTGACATTTGTGCATAAGAGGATAAATGAGGACATTAATGTTGCAGAGGGGAACCGCTGAGCGCTTAAGTCTGAGTGTTTGTGTTCAGCAGTATTAAAATGAGAAAACGTCAAGCTGGTGGGCTGACAGATTCCCTCCTGCACCGTTTTGCCTTTTTGGGCACTAATTAATCAAATGAGAATCATGTCATCCAAAGCGTTGGACTCCTGTTTAGTGTATCCTCAGAGGCCTGCATGTGATTCAGTCCCTCTTTATGTTTGCTCCATATCTGCCGTGTAATTGACAGCAACAAGAGCAAGGCTTTTGTTTGAAACACTGACAAGTGGTAGTGATGCCTCACAGGATACCCTGCAACAACTGCGGATGCACACACTGCATTGATTCCCTAATTGAAATGACACACAACCGGGCAGAGTCAGAAACGCGTAACACACAGTAGCTGCTCGCCATTTAGATAGAAAGATGCAAGGTGGTGATTGGGGTTCGCTCCAGATAACGTGCCACAGCTTGTACGTCCATAAGGCAGCAGCAGGTTCTTTGAAATGGTAATGATATCGTTTGAAAGTCCTGCTCTGTGGAGCCTGCACATCATCAGGCTCTTGTGGGGGTGGACGAGAGGAGAGGGGGCGAGG
>CAKALG010037954.1:0-10975 GCA_916700815.1 Helicolenus hilgendorfi | reverse complement strand
ATCTGATATATCTTTGAAATGTTTGTTAATCCATGGTACTCAACATGGACAATTTACTATCTTTGTCTCACTTAATTTCCAATATAATAGCAATACATTTCCCTTACAGTGACCTGTAGTTGAACTACTTTTGTGCTCTTATTTTGAAAATCACACCTTTCTGGTTAACTTTTTTTCCTTTTTTATAATAAAACAAAATAATAATATATATATTTTTGCTTGTACTCACGCTGGTGGGGTGGATGAGTGGTAATGGAAGCAGAGCCAGAGGGATGAACACCACAACGATCAGCTTCCTGGCCTTCCACAGCTTCCTGAACAGATCCATCCTGGCTGCTGCAGCCTCCAGCCTCATGGAAGAGAGAAGCTCTCCTTGGAGCGAGTAAAGTTCTGCTTTTGGCTGTGCGCTTTTACGCACAGGCTCTCTGAGGTGAGTGAACTTGCTTTTCCAAATCTGAACTTTACTTCCACCCTGTTGGAGTCTGGTGCCATGTACTCACTCTGCACCCCTCCGCAGTGTTCCTCTCCTCTCCTCCTCTGTTTGGTTGATGCTGGTTGAGGCATCAGGTGAAGGAGGCTGCAGGCACATTTATGAGCCTTGGATAGGTATGCTAATTAATCAGGGCTTTTCTCCACCCTCTCTGGCGCTATGTCGACCAATCAGAGCTGAGTAAAGTTTGCACAAGGGTGTGTGTGTGTGTGTGTGTGTGTGTGTGTGTGTGTGCATGCATCCTGAGGTTTTTTGCAGTAAAACTCTCACAAGTATATAATCAGACTAAGAGGGAACTAATGAGAGACATATTAGAATAGTAGGGATGCTAGATAAAATGGAAAATTTAATTCTGCAGGGATGTATAATTATAATAACTACAATATCACAGAATACTTTAAAGGTCCCATATTATGCTAATTTTAGGTTCATACTTGTATTTTATGTTTCTACTAGAACATGTTTACTGTTCTAGTACTGTTCTGCTGTAATGTTAAAAAAAAAAACTTTATTTTCCTCGTAGGTATTCTTTACACATCCACCAGGTTGTCACAGTGAAACAAACAGAGCCGAGGCCAGAATGGGACCCACTTAGTCGAGGCTGCAGTCACACATTGCCCTCTAGAGGATTCACTGAGGTAGTGCACACTGGTGCATTCCCCAGATAGAAGCCAGACCTAATGGCAATATTTACATGAAAAAAATCATGTTCCTCTGTGTCCTCCGGTGCTCCTAACGGCATCTGCAAGATTTCACAGACCGGAGGAAAACAAGCAGTAAAAACAGAGCCATGAGGAAGTCTAGTTTCTCTCAGAACACTTGAATTACAAAATGCTGAAAGGTTATTATGGAATTTTTGCACAATGATGCCAAAAATAAACTCTCATTTTCTGTTTAGTTAAAAAAAAAAATTCCATAAAGTGACATTTTCCTGCCAGGAGCAGCAGACCTCGGTCAGAAGTTACAAAACACCTTAAAGGTCCCATATTGTAAAAAGTGAGATTTTCATGTCTTTTACATTATAAAGCAGGTTTAAGTGATTTATAAATACTGTTAAACTATCAAAACGCTCACTATACGGAGAAATACACACAGCCCATATTCGGAAATTGTGCGTTTGAAACAAGCCGTAAGGATTTCTGTACAATTGTGATGTCACAAATCTACAATATTTAGACAATTTCACAGTTTTAAACGTAAACATTCTAAATGTGTCCCAATGTATTTCCTGTTGCAGTGTATGTGAATAACATCAGCTGACAGGAAGTAAACATGGGCCCAAACTGTTTCCTAGCAATGCAATTCCGTTGCCATTTCGTTGAAATGCACTAAAACGGAGCGTTTCTGATAGAGGGTGTATACAGGTATATTCAAGCAGACAGCATGAGGAAAATAAAGTTGTTTTTTTAACATTAAAGCATGTAAACATGTTATAGTAGAAACCCAAAATACAAGTATGAACCTGAAAATGAGCATGATATGTCCCCTTTAAAACACATAGTGTCACATTAAAGCAGCGTATTCAAAACCATGCGTAGGGCCATCACACAACAAAAATTCACACACTGCTGTATGCAACATTAAAACTCACCAACAGCTTTTCCTTCATTGTGTAATGAGGATTAATTCTTAGCTTCTACATCCAGCGAGCAAACATCCCACCCCTGGCTGCCTGCTAAAAGCAAGGGAGACATTTCAAGGGATTATCCACTCAATCTACTGTAATGTGTGAAAATGGAGAAGAAGAAGAAGATTTGTTGCAATTATAATGACAAATAAATGATCAATTTTATGCTGAAATATTGTTTAAAATACAACAAAACACATGTAAATATGAGCACTAAAAAGCTTCTAACTGGTTTGGATATAATTTATAGCTCCACAAATTAAGTTATTTGTTGTGTGTGTTTGTACGTCTCCTCTTCATTGGACCTTTGAGCTCACATAATCCAATCACTGTTGGCTAATTCTCACTAAACCTCTTTAAGTCTTAAACTGTGTAAGACTTTGTCAATGGCTTCACACTTCACACAGAGTTCCCACTGTGTGTGTGTGTGTGTATGTGTGTCTAATAGGCAGTGCTATAGAACTGTCACTCAGTCTCATTACCACAGATAGTATGGAGGGTTAGAAGTGACAAAACATACCATAAAAGTGCAATGTACGTGGTGAAATCTATTTTCTGTTTCACACAGTAACAGTATTTGTCAAAGTGTAAGTCACGCTAGGCCGTCGTGTCTAGACCGACAGCTGCCCCGCGGAGCCTCTCAGCAGGTGAAGTTAGTCAATTCCGTCATTTGGCCGGTCTCCGTTTGTCCTTTTGCCCCTCCCTCTGGTTTTGATTGGATTAGAGTCTGGCTGCGGACAGTTCAGCGTTCTAGTCTGCAGGGTCACGGTTGCTGCCAGGTACTCATGTGACGGTTTGCCAGGATTTTGGAAACTAAAGAGCCAGATATAGAGACCAAATCAGAGCTAAAGGAGTGAATATTGTTGCTCTCTGTCTGCTGAAAGTGTAAATAAGCAACTGTCTGCTAACACATTGGCCTTAACTTAAAGGGTCATTTGGGCATTTTTCAACCTGGACTCTATTTCCCCGTGTTTTTGTGTCTAAGTGACTAACGGGGGACGGCATTTTTTTGTAACGATAGACCGTCTGCTATCTTGGAAAAACCACATCGAATCTGTCTGTACAAGGACAAAACAAAGAATTCATTTTCTCTGCCGCCTTAGGTCTTTTGGGGCAAGTAGACAAATTCTTCTTTTGTTCTTTACTTCTGTAATTATGAGGTTTCTGCAGTATTTTAATACGACATGGTGCAAGTGTCTGTCCACCACTTTAAAGTCAAAACTGCTCCACCAAACGAAAAACGGTTCAAAGATGTAGTTCCTAAGTTAAATCGTTTCCGAGTTCTGCTCCGAAAGGACGGACACACGGAGCGCTATATGCAGTCCTACTACGTTGTTGCGATCAGAGCCTTAAGACACTTATCATTGTACAATATACTACAATCAGCATAAATCACTAAACATGCCTCCAGTAGACTGTAAACTACTGTAGTATCTTCTCACACGAGCATCCTGTAAAGCTGGTTAGTCCAAGGCGGAGCTGTCCGCTCTGCTGTGGTGCTGAATCCTGTTCATGACCACCAGCTTGTTTTACTTTGCCCAAATCCCAAATATCCAAAGTAAGAGTTGGGCTACAGACAGGATATTAATCATAATCTTAAATAAGGATGCACCAATCCGACTTTTATAGTCCCGATACCGATAGCTTTACCTAGGCTTTGGGTATCAGGACTTTGTTTCAGGCAGTTCAGGAGCAGCGTTCTTGTGGGGGAGAGTAACTCCATTTGGTGTGGACTTTGGGCTTTGTAATTTTGCAGACATTTTACATGCACAAAAAACTATATAACACACTAAAGGAAAGGGGAAAAAGCATAATAGGTGCCCTTTAATATGTAAGGTGCATGGGGAGAGAAATGAAAATCAAGTTGCGATATCACCGAATAACCACAAGATGGTGTTGCACACTTCACCAGCGAATGACAGGTACTGCTTGTATTTTATGTAAATACTGAACAAGCTTTGGTTTATGAAAGTAAAAAGACTTCTCACTGTCACACATTGTAATTCAATGAATTTATATTAAGCTCTAGTTATATGAGTTTAAAAAAAAAAAAAAAAAATGTTAGTATTGCTGTTTTATCCTTCCTTTCTTGTTTTTAAATATTTTATTTTAAAGGTTGTTTTTTTTGTCAAGGTCACACGTTCTTATCATTTCTAAGCTTTTTAATTTAGTGCCTTTTAGCACTCTGTTGGTGTTGCTGATGGAAGAGAGGAATCCGTTCCCCCTCTGGATTACAGCTTAGTGAAAAGACCTGAAATGTAAATAGGAAACGCGGTGCCAGATTGCAGCGAACTCTGACCTCAGATTAGGAATCGCATCCAAAACGCATAAAACAACACAAATACACTTCAGATTGGCAACCAAATATGGGTCTGCTGTTCGCCAGCTCCAGTCTTTTAACCTTCAGCCCTCACAGAGGCAAGATGATTAGGCTTTCATCAGTTTTTATAAATACATATTCCTCATATTTTTCATCTGTTTTATTTCAGTTCAAGTTTAGTTGGTTTTGTAATTTTTAAGCTTTGTAAATCCTCTTTTCCCCCTTAGTTTCAGCATGCTTAATATGCACTATGAACGGTGAAATATGAACATTTAGGAGTTCAGACGTCATCGTGCTGCTGCCCTGTCATTGACCTTTCTTGGCACAATTCTGACCAATCACTTTCTTACTATTGACTCTCACTGCAGCCAGTTCCCCGCAGCGTAGATCAAGTGGCAGATCAGACGAGCTCCAGGGGTCCCAAAGTCTCGCGGCCTCACACACAGTGTCACTGCTCCTTTATCTGTCCAACTGCTTATTTCTAATCTGCCACTGCTGCTCGCCTCCCAAATTAACGTCAAAGCTGCAGGGAGCCACCCAAAGCTCGGATCTTCACTCAGATCCTCAGAGTACAGATTTACAAGCAGTTCTGTGTTTTTAGTCTTGTGAGTTGAGCGGTAATCTGCACGTGTGGAAACCAGAAAGTTTAGTTTTCTCTGGTTTTATATTTTCCTTTCCTGTTTTTCTTTAAGTCTCACCACTCCTCCTCTCTTCAGCTGTTGTGATGGCCCAGTTTCGCAGCAGAGATCGATAACTTCAAGTTATCTCATCTTTCACACTTAACTTCAGCAGTCGTTTTGAGACTACCCTTTAATTCTCAACACCTCTAAGTCATCTGCTAGTGTGGGTAGTGCTTTCTCCTCGCAAACAAACACATAAATTATCTGTAAGGCTGCACCTGATTCGACTGTTATTGGACCATTAAATAGGCGTTATCAGTCGCTATAAGCACCATAGATATGGGTCATTAGGGGCCTACTATGCCTAATACGTTGTAAAAGTGAAAATCAAACTTAAAAGCAACACGTTCTAACATGTAAAACTGAATGAAACGTCACGTTATGAACACAAACAAAAAGGATTCTTTAGGTTTAGGCAATAAAACTACAACTTATTTAGGTTTAGGCAATAAAACTACAACTTATTTAGATTTAGGCAACAAAACTACAACTTCTTTAGGTTTAGGCAATAAAACTACAACTTCTTTAGGTTTAGGCAATAAAACTACAACTTCTTTAAGTTTAGGCAACAAAACTACAACTACTTTAGGTTTAGGCAATAAAACTGCAACTTCTTTAGATTTAGGAAATACAACTACAACTTCTTTAGGTTTAGGCAACAAAAGAAAACTTCTTTAGGTTTAGGCAATAAAACTGCAACTTCTTTAGATTTAGGAAATACAACTACAACTTCTTTAGGTCTAGGCAATATAACTACACTAAAAAACACTTAGTTAAGTTTAGGGAAAAACATTGTGTTTTGGGTTAGGGTTAGGGTTATGGCTGTCTATACTACAGCGCCTGACTTCCGCTTCTGCTCCTGTCATAATTACTACGGTCGCTAGAGGTCGCTGTCGTCTTCTTTTATACCTTCTTTCAGTGATCTACCATGTGTATAGATGATAAAACCTACTAGTGGGTGTAGTAGGCCCCTATTGACCCACACCTATGGGGCTTTTAGCGACTGATAATGCCTATTTAATAGCCTGACAACAGTCTAACTGGCTGTATGAACAGAATACTTCAGTAAGTACACTTCAAGGACGCTCCAGCAGTGGTTCCTCGTGAAGGACCATACCCCAGCTGTCCCAGGGATTGAACCAGCTGCCTTCCAGTGCTGATCCCTGCCCTTCAAATCCCCCCCTCCCTCTTGTTCGACCCCCGCTTCGCTTCTCTTTCTTGTCGCAGCAGGAATCAGAATCAGAAGTCCCGAGATCCCTCTGGTGCTTCACAGAAAAACACTTTTAACAGATGTAGAATACTTTCAGTAAAGTATGAGGAACATGAATCCAATCAGTGAAGACGCCTCAATCTACAGTACCCCACTGTGATGCAGTAAAACCCTGAGAGTTGTTTACTGCTGCTGGTATGACGATGTTATGGCTGCAGGAGCAGGAGTTAGATGCAGTGCAGATGTACTGACAGTAATGAGTCGATTTAGTTTGGGAGCAGACAGGTCCAGAGAAGAAAGAGGCGTGAGCACTAAAAATAAAATATTAAAAAATTAAGTCATGACGGTGTGCTCTAAAAAAAAACTTTTCATCTTAGTTTTGTAACCTTCATTGTACCTGAAAACTCTATTTTGAAAGCTAAAGATAACTTGAACTATGTACAATAATGTCATGATAAAATTACTAAATGAATCCCACTTGGAGACATCAGTCCAGGATCTTTTAGCTCCTGATCCTACTGTCACTAAATTATTTAGCCAACTGTAGTTGTTGCCCTTTTCTGTGTATGGGCCCTCTGTTTTCTTTACAAAGCACTGTGTACACCAACTCCACCATGTAATACACATGTCAAACGCATAAGAGATCAACATCCGCAACACTAAATCCTGCAATAACTGATTTTTGGACACTTGAGGACACGACGCTGACGTTGTCACCCTTAAAGGAGCCGTGTCTATAGGATTTAGTGCCATCTAGTGGTGAGGTTGCAGATTGCAACCAACTGAATACCGTGACGAATTTTTCAGCACACTTGTTGACACATTGAGCAGACATGGAGCAACATTAGCATTAATTTTGAGTCGTGTTTCTGACCATCCAATGAATAGAAGTTCAATATCCGCTCTCCTTTTAGCTCTGTTTTTGGTCCCCACCAACTCCTGAAACGAATATATCTGGCTCTTTAGCTGTGAAATGCTGCACTACATTGCGTCGTTTACTTCGCTGATGTTTCATGCTGAGTAGTTTTCAGTTGGTTTATCATTTTTCTTGCTGGAAACAGGCTGATGAGAGCAGTGAGAGTGAACCAAAACCAAAACAATGAGCTGAAAGATGCTAAAGTGTTCTGTAGAGCTGAGGGAAAGTTCTGAGTTGGGTGGGTTTGCGACAATGAGAGACCTCTTTTGCATCACATACAGTCATTTTATCTGTCGTGGCAACATCCCATTAATATGAAATATTGATGAGTGCAGATTTAAGTTTGAAGGCATGGAAATGAAGGCACACATTTGCAAATCAGAGTTAGCAGGCACTTGAGCAGACCTGAATATACAAGCTTTTAAAACAGAGTTGAAGTATTTCACTACGGGCTTGGTTTCTACAAGTGGTTTGGACTAAATGCTGAAGTCTTTGAGTAAAATATAATCAAAGTGTCAGTGGAATAAACAGAATCAGAGTTTTCCCAGCGCTGCAGAGAATCCCGTTTGCTTTTGGTTCAACGCAATGGCCTCATTATCTCCTTCATTCCTCACAAGAATTCCTCCAGATCGCCATCATTTGAGCTGCAGCCACAGATTACTTGAACCCTGGCGAGAAGGGCTGTCTTGTCCTTCGCTTACCTCTCGTTAGAGGAAAGCCCCTCCGTCCTGCGTGACCCTGCACTTCCCATACTTAGCACTGATTATTGGCTTTATATGCTGCTGTGCTCCACACACACAAACACACAATACACAAACACACACACACACTTACAGTGTTAAAGTGCATGTGTTTTCTGTATTATATAACGGTATTTAATGTGCTCTAAGATGTCGCATTAGGGATTAGGTTGATAGTGACAGAGCTACAGATTGCCTCTGTGAGTGTGTGTTTGTGTGTGACGGACAGATTTCCAGTGTTTAATGATCTTCAAAATCACTCCACTGTACATGCATGGAGCTTTATTAATCATCAAAACATGTTTTTTTCCTCCCTCTGAATGATAAGCTCAGATCTTTTATGCAGTGACGTCGCATGTTTTTACAGACATCAGAACTTGAAATCATTTGAACTTTTAGACCAGCCTTTTTTTTCTATATTATATACTGTATAATATTTTCTGCACCGTCTCCACACTGTGAAAAGCTGCTGTTGATATAAAAGCCAATATCAGCTGTGCAAGTACACCACAAGCATCACTTTACATTTCAGAAAGTACATAATAAAGCTGCACTAATCAGTTTGACTTTCACTCTTTCAACCATCTGAGCTTCACTTCTCTTCCTGTTTTGTGCCATAAAGCAACCCAGTATAGTGTAGCAGTATATCCTGATAGAGGCTGATAGTCATGCTCAGTGACAATCTCATTTGTTTGCACTAGTTATACATATAGTACGTTTCATAATTAATGTGGTTATGATTTATTGATGTGAAAAAAAACTGCAAGTAGCATATTAAGGACACTATATATTATTCATTGTTAATGTTTATGGAAGACCTTATAGTAAATACTGGTAATGATCAAACTGTGCTTAAGGTTGTTGCTACGGCGAATGCGTACATTGCCTTTATACACATCCAGAGCAACTTTAGCATTTAGTTGCAGTCAAGTTTCTGGCCGCCCAAAGCTGGAAACGTTCCACTTTAGCCCGGTGCTAACTGTCTATCTGCTTTTTGGTGGGTTTATCGGAGCTTTTTCAATGAAGGTTGATGACAGTGTGCTCAAAAACCAAAACAATGAGCTAAAAGAGACTAAAAAGCTTTGCAGAGCCGGGGGGAAACCACATAGTTGGCTTCATCAGTATGAGGGACCTCTTTCATGTTAAAATACTGATTAGCACAGCTGTCAGGCTGTTTTCATACGCTGTTCATAGCTATACCTACGAAAGTGAATGCACGGTATAATTCCTATATATCCAGAAAAATAAATGTATATGTAATCCACGTAATTGTGAACCAGGAAGTATAGAGAGCATCAAACACCGCAAAGGTTGGGTTGGACGGGTGGGTCAAAAAACACCGGACTTTTCGGCCAGGAGATCGCTGTTCATGCCCCATGTGAAACCAGAAGTCAATGATTTATATGTCACGTAACTTCTGAACTTAAGTTACGCCTTTCTGGAGTTATTTTAACCAAAACCACAATCTTTTGCTAAACGTAACTAAGTAGTTTTGTTTGCCTAAACCTAACTAAATAGTTTTGATGCCTAAACCTAGCCAAGTCCATCTTTTTCTAAACCTAACTAAATCGTTTTGTTTGCCTAAACCTAACCAAGTCGATCTCATCCCAAACCTAAGTAGTTTTGATTGCCTAAATCTAACCAAGTCGATCTTTTCCTAAACCTAACTAAGTAGTTTTGTTGCCTAACCAAGTCGATCTTTTGCTAAACCTAAGTAAGTAGTTTTGTTTGCCTAGACCTAACCAAGTCATTCTTTTGCTAAATGTAACTAAGTAGTTTTGTTTGCCTAAACCTAACTAGGTAGTTTTGATGCCTAAACCTAGCCAAGTCCATTTTTTTCTAAACCTAACTAAGTAGTTTTGTTTGCCTAAGCCTAACCAAGTCGGTCTTTTGCTAAACTTAACTAAGTAGTTTGTTGCCTAAACCTAACCAAGTCGATCCTTTTCTAAATCTAAGTAAGTAGTTTTGTTTGCCTAAACCTAACCAAGTCGATCCTTTGCTGAATCTAAGTAAGTAGTTTTGTTTGCCTAAACCTAACCAAATTGTTTCCTGTTAAAACGGAAGTTTATTTTGAAAAGACTGCAGTGGAAATTGACATACGTTGCTGGACATTTGTAGGAAAAAGCACAAAAAACAACTTTTTGTAAGATATACAAACCATGGTATGAGGATACACTGCCACTTTAAAAGTGTAACTTTGCATTATTATAAAACCTGACACCTGAGCCCACCGTCTCCGTTCAAGCCCCACTGTCTGATTCCTGCTGATAGGATGGGTGTATTTTTACCATAAAAACTTTGCCTAGTGCGGCTATAATTTGATGGTTTAAAATAAAACCTTGGATCGGCCCTTTGAAGCCTTTCCTATGTCCACTCTGGCAAAGCTGTATCTGTAAATAATGTAGTTCGCGGCAGCAGAGCCCACCGCGTCCCCATTTACTGGCCAAGCATTTGATAGATGGCGGTTTTCTCCGTCTAAAAGCTGCCGGATCTCACTTCATCTGTCTTTCTTTTCCAATCTCTTTGCTGTCTTTCCTTCGCTCTGTGATTGTTTTCCTCCCGCTCTCATGTCATCGCTCACTCTCCTCTCCTCTCACTCTTCAGTCGCTCTCCACCTCCATCTCTTTTCTTATCTCTCTCCGTCTCTTTCTCCTATTTTTGGTCCCAGATGCGTCAATTATTCATGCCTTTGCATGGACTTTCTGACTGGAGAGCTATCAACAAAGAGCCGTCAGGGTCATCATATTACACCTGAGCATCCACCTGTGACACATACAGTCCCACATGAGGATGCACGCACACTCACAACCACACAACTACAACACAAATGGGAGATGGTGTACACACTCAGAGACACAGGAGGAAGGCAGGCAGGTACTGAAGTCACGTTTTTACACCGCATGAGTGAAAAACACAAGAGATTCACAAACAAGTCACATTGAATTTATTAGGCTTGTTGTGATTAGTAACGCTGAACTCTTCTTGCTGATTC
>CAKALG010037953.1:0-13745 GCA_916700815.1 Helicolenus hilgendorfi | reverse complement strand
AGTATATCTGTGTTAATATATATTTGTTTATATACTGTATATATACAGTATATATACACACACACACACACATATATATACAGTATGTACAGTAATATATGTGTGTGTTTGTCTATATAACACAAGTCTTCGCAGACCTATGTGCTGTTGTTGACATTGAATATAATAAACACAGACAATTAATTAAAATCCAAATATTAACATAATAATGATCAACATTTAGCTCTTTTTTAAACTACTAGATAACAGAAATATGGCATTGTATGATTCAATCCCAGAACAAAAATTAAGATAGTGATCGTCTCATGATGTCCCAACAGATTATATCCCTTTCACGTTTCCTAAACAAGCGCTTCATCTATGCTGCTACTCTCTTTATTCCCCCTTTTATTGTATGCTTTCTTCCTCTCCCCGTCTCCCTCCCTTGTTTCCTCAAGTTGTACCTACACTGAACAGAGGGAGGTGCTGCTGTGTCGTGTATTTAAGATGCTCCTGGACCCCCTTTCTCCTCTCTCTCCATCTCTCTCAGTCTCTCTGCTGTCCAGATTAGTCTGCTCATCAAGCTGAGCATTGTTTTAATTTGCTGGGCCCGGGGCATATGCTGAGTGTTCACATCATTATTGTCTCTGTGCAATGTGAGTTATCACCACAGCTTATGATAATGCGGCACAAATTTACAGGCTGGGGAGCACCATGGATTCTGTGATAATAAAGGGTGGACAGAGGGGAGTGGAAATAGGGAGAGAGAAATTAAGAAAGTGTGTGTATGTGTGTGTGAGAGAGAGAAAAGGGTGGTGGCAGAGAGAGGAAGCTCTGTTGGATGTCATTATGAAAGATGATTCCCGTACTGGATAATACATCACACCGATGCTGTCTGTCTTCTGCCTTTCCGTGTTGTTATGCGAATAAATGCTGATAAACCCAGAGGCAATAGTGATTATTACTTCCAACATATCACCATGAGAGGAGGGGAGCAGGACGAGGGAGACAGAAGGGGAGGGATGGAAAGACAAGAAAAGCAAAACACAAAAGAGAGCCACATGGTGCACATAACCACCTCCACAGTGGGGTTCCTGAAAATATGAGATACCAAAAAAAGTGAGTCGGGGAAGGTTGACGCACATCGAGGTGTTTTTCAGATGCAACAAAGTTTACAAAGTTTTGCAGGCTTGGGCTTTCGATTTTCAAATCTTGATGGGTGTTATATGACAGAACATTACGCTGACACCAACTGATCTAGGGAGATTTCCCTAGAATGTGATTATGATGTTGGCTGCCACAGCAAATAAAGTAAGCATTTTGCACTGCTTTCCTCTCTGAGGTCTCGGCCCGACCGGCTCATCCTGACACAGGTGGTTGCTGCCTGGCCTCACCTCACCTCCCTCCTTAAGACTGACCAGCAATACAATCTAATTACAGCCGCGCTACAGAGGGAGACCAGTGTAAACACCAGCCCTTTTTATCTCCTTATACATCTGGACAAGTAGACAAAGTGCTAAAAGGAAATAAATGTGGCCTGACAGCCACATCAAAGAGTTCAGCCAGAGGCTTACTGCTACTTAGGGCACAGGAATGTTGTTGCTAAGCATCAGCCCGCAACCTATCAGGGTGCAAAGAGGGCCCTGTCCTGCCTCGGAGAGGGAAAAGGGGAAAAGAGAGAAACGAAGAGGAGAGGGAGGGGAGGGAGGGTGAGGGAAGGGAAGGGGGGTGGCTGACATTGAGGGGAGGCTAGGGACTCAAGGAGATTTTTGTAGCTTAAAGCAATTGTTGGAAGAAACAAGCCTTCTGTTTTGTTTTCTCTTGACACCATTTCTGCTTTTTGTGCTTGCAAAAGACATGTATAAAAATGTCTTTTGATATGTTTTCTCTTTGGGTCTATATCAAAATATTTCTTTTGTGTCTGTGCATGGAACTTTTTTTTTTTTTTTTTTTTTTCTCCGCGTCTTGTCTCTGTAAACTGGTGCCGCTTTCTGATCATGTTAGAGATCAGAGGAGACGCAACTTGTGAACTTATTTGAGTCAACATTTAATGCTGGCATGACACGTTTATTTCTTCACTAGATGGAATTTTTTATGATTCACGTGTCACACTTGTGAAGTTAGGGGTTACGAACAATACAAGACTTTTAGAAAAAAAAACAAATAAGTAGCGCCGGCTTGCAGCATCTTACAGCATGTAACGGCAATGACGAAATGAGAAATGCTCTAATTCGCCACCAAAGATTGAATCTACCCCTAATATGCATGCACACACAGGACTTGTGCATAATTCAGTGTTTTCAAACAGACGCCTGGTATTTTGATGCACTAATACACAAAATATTATATTTTGATGTTATTATATAGCTGAAAAAAAACATGCTGGTTGAGGTAAAATCGTTTAAACGCATATTTTACCAGCAACAATCACGAGCGGCCCTAGCTTATTAATTCAAATATTTCTTTTTTTTTTATATCTGACCTTAATGATGGTGGCTTAGGGAAGAAGAGAAAAGATTATAACGCGTTTTAAATTGCTGTTCTGTGCATGAAAAGCATTCATTCTGTTTTCTTAGGTAATGGCAGATGGGAGAGGGGGGGACATTTGATGTAATGGTGCCTGCACTTGTGGGTAGTACAGCAGTCTTTTGCTCAGCAGGACGACTGCTGAGCGTGTGTTTAATGATTTACCAGTTCTACCCCAATGAACTTGCTCCGAGTAGATGTATCATATGATCACTGATCACAAGAGCAACTGTTCCGATGTTTTTGCTCGGGGCGCACGGGTCACAACGGAGCGAACCAGCAACAGTGAACATTGTCGTTTTGTGTGTACGGCTAAGCGTCAGGCAGGCAAAGGTTGAGTGCTGCTGGACGTTAATCATCCACAGCGATGACTCACGGATTGTAATAAGGCTGTATTTGTTTTTTGGTTGAAATTTAAAAGAGCTATTCGACCTTTACGTGGAGTGTCTTGCAGGATAAGTGCAGGTGATTTAAAGCGGAAATGTAAGCCTACATTACAGGTATGCAGTACAATTAGCTTGAGGGTATTTCTTATTTTGGTCTGACCTTTCCATTGGCACGGATTCTGAAGCAACTAAACACAAAAATAAACCACAAAAATGCTGTAGTTAAAACAATGATTAAGTGTCTTATTCAAACTTTTACACAAAACACAACTGATTGTTTCACATATTTTCACAAGTACAAACAATTTCTTTTATCTCTAAAACAGGAGAAAAAAAGGAAAATGTGAATGTTCTGATCTACCTGTGACGCAAATCGTCTTTGTCAGAGTTTTGCCTTATTTAACTGGTGCGAAAAGAAATATTTTCGTCTTTCCTATACTGCACAAACACACGTACACAAAAGCACAGCAGCTAAGGAGTGTGACATATCATGAGGCTTTCTGTTCTGATTAGGGGCTGTAGCTAACGTCAGGGCTGTTTTCTAGAGTGTAGGATGTTTAATAATTGAAGACTCCGGGAGCGGGCCTGTCACACCGGCTTGTCTCGAATGTTTCCTATGCAATTAGACGCAGAGAGACATTTGAAGAGGACCCACAAAAAGAGGCACAAAAAGTGACATGTGAACTTAAAGGAAATTAGCTCTTCACACGAGTGAAATGTGAAGGTTACTTAGCAATGCTTAACTCAGACTGTGGCTGTGTGAAGTGTGTGTTTGACTCAGCCTCGCTGCGGAGACTGCGATTTTCTTTACTTTGAGCCCGGCTTCAGTCAGTAAGATCACAGAGGGAATGAAAACTAATTTTGACTCAAGGCATACGGGGAAGAAAAAAAGAGGAAGAAGAAGAAAAAAAAACCTGAGATATGTCGAAATAATGAGATCTCTTGATGTTTTCTGGGAAGATATGGGATGATGCAGACAGATGCACAACTCACATCTTCACCCAAGGACACACACACACGCACACTCGTGGAACATTTAACCACAACTTCAAAACACACAGATCTGCATGTGTGCACACTAAAAAAGCTCACGCACACCCTTTCGCATTATTTGACTGCATGAAACACTAATGCACATGTACTTACATGCTCACTTACATTCAACACAAACTGATTTGTTGATTAGTACAGATGAAGACTTAATATATGATGTAAATACAGCACAACCACAGTTATTGAAATGTAAGAACTCTGACCTCAACTCAATGCAAAATGTTCAATGGTATGCAATAAAAAACTAGGGTTGTCAAAGTTAACGCGATAACGCAAAGTAGTTTAAATGCCAACAAATTCTTTAACGCAACTCGCGATTTTTAGGTTGTAGCGTGCAGATTTAATGCTAGAGTGAAGGTACTGGTAACATATGAAACTAAAAAAACCTAAGGAATCCATTGGTACCAACCATGTCATGCTAGCTTGTTGCGAAGGAGGCTAAATAATGCTCCAAACTTGCACTCAATTTTGGCAAGGAAAAACTGGCATTGGACATTTTCAAAGGGGTCCCTTGACCTCTGACCTCAAGATATGTGAATGAAAATAGGTTCTACGGGTACCCACGAGTCTCCCCTTTACAGACATCCCCACTTTATGATAATCACATGCAGTCAAGTCAAGTCAGCACACTGACACACTGACAGCTGTTGTGCTTGAGTTTGCCATGTTATGATTTTTTATGCTAAATGCAGTACCTGTGAGGGTTTCTGGACAATATTTGTCATCGTTTTGTGTTGTTATTTGATTTCCAATAATAAATATAGACATACATTTGCATTAAGCAAGCATATTTGACCACTCCCATGTTGATAAGAGTATTAAATATTTGACAAATCTCCCTTTAAGGTACATTTTGAACAGATAAAAAATGTGAGTTTAATTTGCTATTAATCACGATTAACTACGGACAATCACGCAATTAATCGCATTACATATTTTAATTGATTGACAGCCCTAAAAAAAATGTCTTTAAAGAATTGGGCTCATTTGTTAGATAACTCAAATTAGATCCCTCTTTATTTCCATTTGAAAATATTACATGATAAACTGCAAACACAGATGATTAATATGCTCCCTATCCGTCTCCGCTCGCCTCCGATCCCTGACAACCTTTCGAAAGAAATTCCCCCCCATCCACATCTTCGTGCTTCACGTCGCAATGATAACACTGTCATCTTCCACACCTATCATAAGTCACAGGCAAACGACCCAGATCCTCCGTCGCGAGACAGAACCCTCTGCGGGCCTGTAAGCTGTATCATTACACCATGTCATCTTTATGGCACGGAGCAAAGCCCAGCTCTCTAATTACACTCTGCCTACTCCATTTACCCAGACAGGGACGGAGCAGCAGGCAAACAATGCATTAAAAATGGAGTGCTTCCCCCTGCTCTATGGATGCCCGTGTTGTTCTGCCCGTGGCCGGCGTTGTCCCCTGGTTGTTGTTGTTGTTTCTCTAAAAGCTGTGGAGAAGAGATAGCAAAGGGCCAACGCCACCTTCCCCACCTCCTCTCTTCTTCTTCAACCCTTTCCTCAGAAGGACTTATGAAGGTGAGTGGCTGTCTGACAGGCTGGGAATAAAAGAGACAAACCAGGGATAAAAATTAAATAAAAAGTAGCTGTCTTAAACAGTAATTGCACTCCTTTGCTGAGCATGCTCTCAGATATATAAACCTGATTTACTGTCGGCGTCGCTGCCACAAATCAGAGGGCCCTCTGAGAAACACTCGTGCTATGAAATTGTTTAATCTCATCAAGTTCTGCTTTCACAGCAGGCCATAAATCACATAGTCTTTGTTATCATAGACCTCCATGAGCGCCTCTGAGGCAGGCAATGGATCGTGGGTATATATAATCTTGACTGCGCAAACAGCAGGGTCGGAGCAGCCTGAAATACTTTCATATTAGCCGCGGTGCAGCTGGCGGAACACAAGCGCCCTGATGGATATCTCATTTCCTGCGCGCTGCATCTATTTTCAAGCAAATTATTACTGCATAAATTTCTTGTCAACAGAAACGGCCAATTAATTAAGTTAAAAATGCACTCGTGATCACATCTACGCAGCGAACAGGAGAGCCGGGGGCAATTTTCCACTAAGTGAATTTACCGCAGGGGTCACCGTAATGACTGATTTTAAAGTTTGTCGTATAAAGTCGCAGACAAGCCAATATCTACACGGGAGCCGCTAACCGGCGACATATTTGCATAACGTATATTTATGTGGAAATGCTGGAGGACGACAGCCGCTGTGAGGAAGTTAAGTTTACAACTACAAAACAAAATGTCCGCCAACCTCTGCCTCGCTCGTATTTCATCAAAGACGGAGGATTGGTTGGAGATCATAGTAGCACCTTTGCCATTTAAGATACAAAATATACACATTAAACAGAGCTCGCAATCTGAATGAATTATTCATAATGTACCGAGGGGTTGGGTGTTTGTGGGGGTTGGCGGTTGTTTATTCAGCTTGGGCCGTTTATCAGACAGTGAGGATCCCACGGCGGGGATGAGCTCGGAGATTTATCTGTGTTTGGGCTCCGAAGCAGATAAATCAAGGGGTGTAATCATGCTCTGAGTGGCCCAGCTGTGACCCCGTGGTGAACTAATGACACAGGGATATCTAAGCCCCTCTTCCTGTTCCTGGGTTAGACCCTTAGGTTAGTCCCCTGTCAGACACGGAGCTAAAGAAAGACACGAAAAAACCAAGGGTAGACTTCAAGGCCCTTCGTGTCCCTTTGTCCTGTTTACACAACACCACCGAGCGGGATTCTTCGCCCGCTACTAAAAATAACAGTGTCGGAAACAAAGCAACAGCAGACGGCTACTGTACGACAATGTTAGTCCAAACAATAGTATCGATTGCGAGCGCGCACACAGCGAGTTCACAAGCCCGCTATTCACAACAGTCCATGTAAAAGATACTGCCGTTTGGCTGAGGATGTCTCCCATTCCCCTCCCAGAGCAAAGGCTTTCTCCTGTACTGAGCCTGCTCTGATTTATCATGTCTTCTGCTAGCAGGCTGTCCGCTGATTAAGCCAGTGGAACTTTGTTTCACTCTCCTCTCTCTTTAATCTGTCTCTCAGCGAGATAAATTAGCCAGTGCCGTGCCAGCTCCTGCTCCCTTTACCTCCCTCCCTCCGTCTCTTCCTCTCTCTCCCCCTGCTTTTCTCTCTGTTTATCTTTTCTGTCTGTCACACATTGAGAAGGGAGCAGACACATCTGCTCCTACGCTGCTGCAGGAGATAGGGCTGGGCTTACATCCCCGGTCAGATTTAGCTTTAAGAGTGTCTGTGAGTGAGAGAATGAGTGTGTTTTTCCTCCTCGTTTTCTCTCCTTGACAACATTCTGTCAAACAATCTCCCTCTCCTTGGCCGGGCTTATGCTCTTTGTTGTTAGCTAATAAATCATGGAGTATTTATGATGTGCAATCCCTATTCTTAGTCTTTTAATGGCGACACGTTTGTGGGTGAATTAAAGCGGGGTTTTATTCACTAGGCTGCGGGCCAAAGTGAGGCCTGGGTGCCTCTGCATGTGAATGTTTTTCCCTTCCCCACTCTTGCCCGGGCGGTAAATCACACTCATTGTCAGCCACTGCTAAGTTAGTGTGCGTCATTGGGGAGAGCAGGAAGCACTGGGCATAATTCTGTCCATCAGCTTAATTTATTGTATCGGTAGCTTTGTAATCTCCGCCCCATAAATCACGGGGGCTGACGGACAAGAATTTGGTTTTAAAGGCAGCGTTCATCAGGATTTTGGCCAGCCAAGGACCTCGTTTCTCTCCGGGCTTTCTGCTCTCAAATTCAGCCATGAAAGAAAATCAAAACCTCTCAATGTACGTGCTATTTCCTTGTACAATTAAAATACAGACATACTATTTTTACAGATTATCCTTTACATGGAAGACCATTAAGAAGTTATAAAAAAGGAAGAAGAAGAAAGAGAGAGAAGAGGGGGTTCAAGGACGTGACCTTGTTTGCAGGTTTTCATTCCAGGTGAAATATAAAGCCTAATACAAGGGCACCGCTGCAGCATCTGCTTTGCAGATAGCGCACTTGGCTCCCCTTCCACGCCAGTGAATATAAATCAGGCGAGGCATCTCAATGCTAGGCCTGACTTCTAGAGGCCAACAAATCTTTAACATGAGATTAAGGCCTCAGCGGAGTCATCTATCTTTGGGTGATGGAGGAGGAAAATATCAGAGCACTCTGTAGGGCAATATGGTTTCACTGAGTCAGGACTGATGTGTACTAGAATGTACAAAATGCCATGTGTAATGCTCCAACAATTCATTACTCACATACACAGTGAGTTACTTTCTACAGCGAGGATGACTAGATGGTTGCAAATGAAAAAAAAGGCTGCCAGATCACAAACCATTAGCTAATTATTCTGGAAAAAAAAACTACACCTTAACGGCACTAACTTCTTTAACATTAACACATCTTTTAGGTTGTATTGGGCTCAATTTTAAAGCTAGAGTGAAGATACTGGCATCATATGAAACTATGAAAAGCCTAAGGAATCCATTGGTACCAACCATGTCATACTAGTTGCAAAGGAGGTTAAATAAGGCTCCAAACTTATGCTAAATTTTGGCGAGGAAAAACTGGCATGGCCATTTTTAAAGGGGTCTCTTGACCTCAAGATATGTGAATGAAAATAGGTTCTATGGGTACCCACGAGTCTCCCCTTTACAGACATACCCACTTTATGATAATCACATGCAGTTTTTGGGCAGCCCTATAAACAACAAAAAATCTATGTAGAAATAAATACATTTTCTTCACAAAAAACACTCCTAGAATTATAATTACCCTCTCCTATTTTCTACAGCTAGTAAGCAAGACAAAAGCACAGACCTAGACTGAACATAAGACGCGTTATGGGTGTTTTCATTTAAGTGTAGTAAATGTAAACGGTGTCAGCTGCGATGTGTCGACAACAAAGGAAGCAGACGAAAGCAAAGCAGCCAATTACCCTATAAACACATGCATATCTTCCAAAGCATGGGTCTCCTTTGTGGGTTTAACCTACCAAAGGCAACGGGTGGTTTACAAGATGCTCGCTCAGTGGATACAATTGTGCTTAGCATAAAAGGGAACACAGACTGTGAAGACCTAACAATGAACCATATCTCCCTGTAGCCTTTTCAACGCGCCGCATTTACATATCAAGCCACCACTGGCCTGATATGTAAACACATTCCATCAGATGCCGCCATCGCAGCCAATGAGCGCCGTCGCGGTCCTACTATAGCTTGAACAGTGTGTAGCATTAGACAAAAGGGAAAAGAGGCCTGAAAGAGACATCTCATGTCATCGCCCAAGAGAGATAATGGAATTGTTATACATCCTTGATCACAGACACTCTCACGGCATCTTGCTCTCTTTTTCACTCATTCTTTGTCTCGGCAGCTCTTAAAGTCTCTCTATCGCTCTCCCTCTCCCGCACACACACGAGTAAAAAATTCCAGCACACTTCAGTGCGATAGCTCCTCTTCTCTTTCAGGGTTTCATCTCAATAGCTTTTTTATCTGAGGACTTCAATTTGCAAGCCTAGCTGGAAGGCAGCTCCTCCTGATATGTTAATTGCAGGGTACTTAAGCGCTAAAAGATTAACATAAAACCCTTTGGAAACAAGCTAATAGTTTATGATAATTCGTGCATGGCCTTTGTCTGTCTATCATTACATTGCCTCTAGCGGTAATTTTATCAAGGGGCTGTAAAATATCATTTAAGCGAGTTCACTTTCAGATAATTAATAGCAGAAAGTGTATTATTCAATTGAGCCACACTGGCACCATTAACAATATGGCAACTAAGCTATAATTAAAGTATTTTATTTTATTAACCTATTC
Organism: Helicolenus hilgendorfi; assembly: GCA_916700815.1. NCBI lineage: Eukaryota > Metazoa > Chordata > Actinopteri > Perciformes > Sebastidae > Helicolenus > Helicolenus hilgendorfi. Next base: position 3,943 of record CAKALG010037953.1, on the reverse strand, counting down.
ATAACGTTGTGCAAATGATGACACTGAGACACAGAGAGGCTTTTTTTTCTCCCTCCCAGCCGAAGCACCGTCACCAGGGCAATTACGGGAGCCCAGGGTCGTCTCCTCAGTTAGCTGAGCTGATTGGAGCGTTTGAATTAGCAGGTGGGTTCACGCCTATAGCATATAGAGACATGCAGGAGACTCGAGCAACAGCAACGAGGAATCTGCTGAGCCGACAGATCGGAATTTGTGCTGTTTGCCAGGACGGAGAGATCTAGATTGAGACAAAGGTTTTAACCTGGATTTGAACCTGCGCTGGGCAAGATGAGAAGATTCCAAGTTAAGAGATCACAGCGGAACGATCTCACTCAGAAACACCTCGCAGCTCAGAAGCTGAAATAATGCCGTGCTGCAGGGGTGCGCAGTGACAATGGCTATCTGGATTCAAACATTAAAATCTACCATCATAACTACAATATACAGTATTTGCCATGCAGAGTATTTTAGGGGAGACACCCCAGGTGAATAGGGTAAATATTTTAACTAATAGATACCAACATGAAACTTCTCCGGTTGATTACTTAGTTTAAGACAATTATTTTTTAAGTTTTTTGAAATTTTATGTTTAAATATGCAAATGAGTAGGGAGGCACCGATTGCAAAATTATGGGCCATTACTGATGTTTAAAATGAAAATCTGTCCGACAGCCGATACAGACATTTTGTTTATTTTGTTATTTATTCCCCTTTGGTGCCAGGGAAACATTATTAAAAAAAAAATAACTGAACTGTCCTCACTCTTAAAGTTATTCCGCCGTTCATTCATATTATCGCTCCATAAATAAGAAAATACTGTCAACAGCCATAAAAAAAACAATCAATTTTCACCATGTTTTTAGGAATAAAATGTTCTATAAATCAGGCGGTGAATGTTATATAAACAAACTCCTCTGTTAAAACCTTCAGAATATAGATAGGAATGAAACTGGAAAGTTTGGTGTACATAAGTGCTACTGAAGTGGAGATTCTTGGCTCAGAGTGTGAGAAACAAAATAATTTTGAGAAAACAGACTTTACTGTTAAATATGTCATATATTTTGAAGACACTATAGGTGAAGAGGGTAACAAACTTTAACTAATAGACATGAAACTTCCCCAGTTGGTTACATACATTAAGGCAATTCTTTTTTGTATCACAAGTATTCTGAAATGTTATGTTTAAATATGCAAATGAGGCATTATCTAATGCTAACTTTTGGTGAATTTAGGAGATATCTACAGACGCAAATAGGCAAAGTTCAGTAAAATAAACACCTAAATGTGCATTTTGGATGTTTTCTTTCCACTAGTCTGAAAGAAGACATGTTATGGAAACAAAATAGCCCAAAATCTTCAAATTGACTACTCAAAAGAGTCAACTACCAATCCAAAGCAGCGATGTCCCTCATAGGTCACATCCATCTGAAATGCTCAAGCCCGACTGTGTAGGGCATGTGTAACGGTTGACGCAGGCGTGCTTGTACAATGCATGTACACTGTGCTTGTGTGTGAATATATGCATGGTGGTTGATAGAGACACATTTGCCCCCTTCACACACACATGCGCGTGAACAAACACACTTTCTCTTTCAGACACACCATCCCTCTCATGAATAATACAAAAACTCCTTTCAGCAAACAGCTCAAATAGCTATTCATTCATCTGCATACCTGGAGCCTTGCGAAATGATTGGCCCGCCATTACCACTGGAAAAAAAAAAAAAAAGACAGAAATGTTCCCCAAACAATTTGCTTCAAAATGAGACAGGAATGATTCTGTTCTTTTCAACGACAGAGACAGGCCCCTATGCATAATGATGTTAGCGTAATGGGGTGACAGATAGACTGGGAGACCATGACATTAGCATGAGAAACGCACCAGCGAGCAGCCGCTCAACTGTGGTCTCAGAGGGCCCTCAGACATACACTCTGAACATCGTTTGTCTCACAGCTCCGCGAGCCTGACAAATGAAGACACGCCACGTTTTATGCCAGGCAATATACCATTCCACTTTAGCAAACACATGACTTAATGACGGAGGGAAACCTGTCTCTGCATTACACAAGCCCACTATCTCTTGTCTTATTAGTGATGAATAAACTCATTCAAGGTTGGATGGAGAGACATGGCAATGACAATACTTAACAATTAAAAGATGCAAAGGTTAGCCCAATTAAATAATGAGAAAAAATAACCTAGGGGTGGGAATCACCAAAGAACCCCACAATACCGTTATTATCACGACAGAGAAGCGAAGTCCCGCCCCTTCCGGTGGACCATCATGGGTCCTTATTTTGGAAAAAAATATGAACGGTAGTCAACGGCGAGAGACAAATATTTGTTAAAGTAAAAAACTGTGAAAATACATAATTAGAAAGACTACACAACCAAAAGTCGCTTAGTGACGTCTCTCTCACTGAAGCTACGATGCCTGTGTGTTTTGTACTGGGATGAACTCACACCAGCTACGGGTCTTGCCTGTTCTTTCGCTTCCCGGCTGATAAAAAGACCAGGAGTCGCTGGATAAAATACATCAGGTAAGATCACGTTTCATTTGTGCGTTGAACATAGCTAAGTTAGCTAGCAAGCTAGCTAGTGTTGGTGATGTTGATTGTGCGAGACGGGAGATGTAGTTCACTGAGCGGTTTCACACAAACCTAAATGAGACTACGACAAACCGACAATACACTGTGTCTTTCTTGATGTGTAAAAGTGTTTTAAATTGACCAACATCATATGATTGTTTCATGGCACAATTCAAACGGGATCCAAAAATTATTAGTCTCTCGCCGTTGACTACCGTACGTATTTTTTTTCCAAAATCAGGTCCACCGGAATAGAGGCACTTTGCCTCTCTATACTTAAGTCACGATACAATCTTATTGCGAATTTAAACACTTTGCGATATGTTGAGTATTGCGATAAGATATATTGTGATATATTGTGATTTATTACATTTTTCCACTGCAAATTATGCAGTTTGTCAACATCTGTTTTACCTAACAAGATACAGCTTTCACTCGGTTCGTCTCAGAGTTTCATTCACATATCTTGAGGTCAGAGGTCAAGGGACTCCTTTGAAAATGGCCATGCCAGTTTTTCTTCCCCAAAATGCAGCATAACGTTGGAGCATTATTTAGCATTCTTCCCGAAAAGCTAACATGATATGGTTGGTACCAATGGATTCCTTAGGATTTTCTAGTTTTATATGATACCAGTATCCTCGCTTTAGCTTTTTACCACTCCTACAATAACCAATGAAGTATTATGTCTTTGGACAGAGCCTTTCCAACAGGTTACAAGCTGAAAGTAAACTGATACCACTGCGTTACTCTGTAAAGATTTGACCTACAGTAAAAGCTATTTCCAGGCCTAATAAACTTAAGGCAAGCATGACAGTCGAGTAGAGAACACCACTGCAGGACTTTATATCTTTATGAGTGTGACAAGTTCACAATCTCACCTTTAGGGACTAAAATTACAGCCGCACATTTGTTTTACCGAGTGTGAAGAGACGTAAGAAGACAGGCCAGTCAGCACTGAGAAAATAGAGACTACTCTAAAATCTAATCTCAGAAACCAGAGCATGCTCACATTTGTTTTTTTTTTCACATGGCCTTTACAGTGTCTGTCAGAGTTTGTTAAGGCAAACAATATCTTTTAAGAAGCTGCGGAAGTATCTCAGAGCTTTGGGGAATATAATCATATGTTTATAAGAAGTGATATGCCACATATAACATGCTGTCAAAAAGCTGAGCCACAGCCTAAAAATGGTAGAGCTCTGACAGCCCCGCCGTCCGCAGCACGACACTGTCGAAGGGGGTGAATGCCTCCTGTAAACATTTATCTTCCTCGTGAGTGTGTGTCTGTGTGTGGTACGGCCCGGCGACAGGAGCTTCTCTGAGGCTTTATCTGCGGCCC
>CAKALG010037951.1:0-15407 GCA_916700815.1 Helicolenus hilgendorfi | reverse complement strand
GATCAGAGCTCCCTCCTCTGCAGCAACTGGGCAGGAACACCCGTGGATCTCCACCTCTCTGAAGCGCCTGACAAAGCAGAGCCGAGCGGAATGGCACTTCTATGCGTCCACGGGCTAAAGAGACTACCTCTCCTGCTCTCTTTTCTCTTTTACCTCTTCCTTTCATCTCCTCTCCTTTCACCTGACAGTTTTTTTTTTTATTATTTTAACACTGCCACGTCTGATTCTCTCTAATGTCAACCGCCACCTGGCCAACCTGGGAGCTCATGCTCCAGAGCAAGGCGTCCTGCCTTGGCAGGAAGGAAGTGATGAGGCAGATTTGCTTTAATTATGTTAATTAATTCATCAGAAGCTGTTGAGCAGGGGGCTGGTAATCTCTCTGGACAGGGGAAACAGATTCTCTGAAAACTATATCTCATTATATTCCTATGCACAGTTCAATGTCATTAGTAATTGCCATTTGCATTCATGAAGATATGAATTTGGCATGTTCACAGCACTGCCAAGGCACTCGGATATAACGTCAACCTTTAACACGTGAATGGCAGTAATTTCATACCGACAAGCTCTGAACAATCGACTTTGCCCTACATCAGAAGGAACAGATATTCGACAAAGCGTCTTATTATCATTAAATCCAAGAATAAGGATTTCAAACGGACATTTACTGGTGCCGTGCCTGCCCTTGGTGAATGCCAGCTAGCTCATTACTTAATTATTTCAGGGCTCAAGATTCACAAATAGGTATGCAAATTCAATTATGGCAGAAGAAGATGATAAGAACATGTTCTCCCTTGAGGTAAGAGAAGTAGAAGTTGAAGGGATGGAGCGTATAAAGACTTTATTAATGAAGACCCTCTGCATGGCTGAAATGGCATTTCACCAATATATCTTTAGAAGTGTAACACACGGCAGCTCGCACAGACAATTCAAAAAAGGTAAGGGTCCCGATTACTGACCTGCCGGTGCCATTCATTGAGGTTTAACAGCACACCAAATGACAGCATATAACTGACATATTTCTATATCTTCTTCATCCACCACTGACCACTGTGAAACTTTCAAATGGACGAGCCTTGGCATAAATTCCTGCTTGGTGTCTGAGAAGACCTCGGCAGGGCAGCGGAGCATACCCTTGCACATCACACAGTATGTCCCAATTAATCCGAGAATAGCCAGAATGTAGTGTGTAATGCTTGAGATGACTCACCCCGCCCACTCTTTCGAAATGATCGCTGTCTCGCTGGAAGTCGATGAGCTGGCCGTTGAATGCCCACGAGAAAGAAACATCCAGAGCTGGATCGCAGGCAATCTGGCAGGGTAACACGATGCTCTCGCCAACAATAATCTCCATGTTAGTAGGCCTCATGGTGATCCTGGTGGGCTCTGGCCAGACAACAGACGATGGCGCACGCATGTTAATATTGCCGCCACGGGAACCTTTAACACCACCACGATCCCCGCAACAGCCATCTCACTCCAATTCAAGTCGCCATCATTAAATTACTCACGGATGTGTGCTTTTTCCTGATTTTAATAAGCACTCAAATTCCATGCCTGTCCATTAGCAACATTTAATGACATATCAGGTTGGCACTTTATGTTCTGGGATCAATTTGGAGGGAAATGTTTGAAGCAGGATTACAGAGATGGGAGCACATTCCCACTGGTGGCTGTGGTGGATTGGAGGCCTCGGAGTATGTTGGGGGAAAGGTCACAGTAATTAAATTCTATGACATTAAATGGTTCAGCTGTCAGCGTACGCGAAGAATAGAAGCTAATGAGAAAAATAGGTCAGGTGGCTACGCACACAACAGATTAAACCGGAGGACTACATGTACGTGTTATGTCACTGCATTCATAAATAATGACCTTTAATGTTTTGTTGCTTTTTTTAACTACTGTTTTGCATTACATATACCAGCCATATTAATTTGATAATAAACTTTGTTGTCAATGTTACACATGCAATAAAACTTCAATATAAATTGATAGAAATGAGGGTATTCTCAAGCCATAGATTAACGAAAAGGGGTTGACCTTTACTTTGAAAGAATGGGAAGGAAGATGACAATTTGCGAAACCCCTCACTCGAAAAGAAATGTCCAATCGCAGCTTTGCAATGAGCCTGTTAAAGCTTTGGATTTCTCCACATCCTGAAACTAAAGAGTTCGGAAATATCTGAACTGCATTGTGTATTTGTTTTGTATTACATTTTTCCTAATGATACTGTACTTTAATATTATGGCTGACTGTCTCTACCCTGCATTACAAAAACAATGCTGCTCTTTTATTACAATGTCATCTACATGTCACCTGCTGAGGAAGCCAACTCTGTATTATTAGAGGACTGAATTATCATTTATGTAGCCAACCAATGCTTACTTGAAGGAAAAGTTCAGGGAAGTTTTGGAAATACACTTATTTTTTTTCTTGCCAAGAGTTAGATGAGAAGATCGATACTCACACTCTCATGTCTGTAGGCAACGTTTAAAAATACCAGCAGCAGCCGGTTAACTTAGATTTGGAAACAGGGGAAACAGCTAGCCTAGGAGAGCTTCATGGGTTGATTGTTTTGTTACTGTTGGATAGAGACAGACTAGCTTTACCCCATTTCCACCGTGGATGTATAAAGACAACTGGATACAGTGTCAGAGGTGGGGCACCGTTCATTCCTATGAAAGCTGCTAAAGTGATAAAGTACTCGGCTCATCCGGCGATCTTCCGCATCTATTGGGCCCATAGAGCAGGCGCAGTAGCGTTTACTTTAACCCCACCTCCCAGGCCTCGGCCCAGCTCTCGGGCTCATTTCACATGAACGGAGGTAGGAAAATCACTCTGGATTCGGCTATCAGTGCATTTTACAACTTTTAGTACCTAATGATTTAAATAAGGGATATTCAAGTGCTCATACTGGGAAGTTGATTTACCTCAAAAAAATTATCCACTGAGTTACAGACGTCTCTTTCCCAATGTAAGTCTATGGGAAAAGTATTTTTGGGGCCAATGGCATCACGTGACGGACACAGTTGTAATTCCACCGTTTGGCCACTATATAAATTTTGCTTCAAAGCTCGGCGCTCTTCCTGGAGGCCTCGGCTAACTTTCAGTCAAAGTTAGCCGACTGCAGAGCGTAGCTTCATATTTAGTGTAGTGTCGATCCTCTCGTCTAACTCTCAGCATGAAAGCACTTTTGGCAAGATATCAAACTTTTCCTTTAAGACCGTTGTGCAAGTTTCATTATTTCCTATGAGTCAGCTGGAACCATTGAGAAGTCAGCCAGAGAAGGAGTTCTCAACCAATGTTAGTTAGCAGGCTACCTACAAAGTGAAGAGTTGTCACTTCAGCTGTAAACTCGATGTTTGCCTGCTAGAAACAAGAAGCTGCTTTTGTCTTCTTCTGTTTGAAATCAAGAAGCCATTGTTTCAAAAGTCACCACGAATCTTGAGAAGCAAATCTGCCAGTTATCAGTGTAAACTTGCTCAAATGGAAAGCACAACATAAGCTTAGCATAATAACATCGACAAAGGAGGGCAGGGTGTATAGCAAAGCATCAATAAAGGCTGAGTTGTTGACGGAGAATAGCCGGACTCACCGGTGATGAGCAGCCTCCCGGTTGTGCTCGATGTCCCAAACTGGTTCTTAGCGACGCACGTGTAGCTGCCTGCATCCCGTCTGGTCACATTGGCGATCTTTAATGTTCCGTTGGGAAGCAGAGTAATCCTGCAGGAAGCAGAGCAGATTTTTACTGTACTAACTGAGGTGGAGAGTGTAGTTAGACTGAAGTGCTGAGCTTTGTACTGCATCTGTCTAAAGTCATTATTTTGTGCTGATATTCATCATCTTCATCAGTCTTCATGTGAGTCTACTGTACGGTGTTTCTAACTGTATTCTTGTCACAATGGAAACGCCTCTGAAGCCCTTTGACCCTCGTGGTACTTTAAAGCTCTCCACTAAAGCCCAGAAAAATTAAATTCTTTGAGGCGGTCAAAGAAGAAGCAGCAGTCAGGGTGACCCATCACCCCGACTCAGTGGGAGGCTAAACTCTGGGACACATTACTAAATGAAGAAATCTTTTACAAACAGCAACACTGAATAAGTCAATGAATAAATCAAATGTGGTTCACAGGCTTTATGTTGCTAAGGTCAGCGAGGAAACTATCACGCTGGGAAAATATCTCTCTATGATATGATATGATAGAACACATGCATACATGTTAACCCACAAAATAGTGCAACACACTGTTTATAATAACCAGCAAAAAGTGCTCAGGATAATTCATCAAAAAGTCAAAAGAAAAAAAACAGTTGAATTAAGTTGAATTTAATTATCAAATAGCATGTATTTTATAATATCAATAACTATAATAGCAATGTAATGTTTTGCTTGAAAATGGCCACCTTCTGAAAACAGTATCAGATTCCAACTTGTCACATACCGCCGCTTTGTCATTTTAGGATTAGGCAACAAAACCACTATAGTTAGGTTTAGGTAAGAAAACGACTACGTTTGTACAGTGAAAATGACACCAAACGTTGTGAACACGGGACATTAACGAACAGCTGATTGTAACGTGACGCACGGGACACGAACAGCGGTCTCCTGGATGAAAGCCATGTGTACTACGTTACCACACTACCGGCGCACATTCTCGGAGCGTTTACTGTTGCCGCAGATGAGTTTCCGATGGCTGTGACAAGGCCTGGGTATTTAACGCCCTGGGAATGAGAACGGGCTGGAGATAATGAATAATCTGGTATAATGAAGGGTTGGTTCACCTACAAAGTGAGACTATGTAACTTTTGCAAAGCAAGTGACAATTATGTGGTGATGCTAAATGCTAAAAACGAGTCATAAAGTCATTGAACTGACTCAGTCATGTCAGTTAAACAGTAGGTCTAGCCAGTAGGCGATTTTTTTCTCCACGGACAGCGAGTCTGACAATGAGTCAGGCAGACTAGACTACTCTGCCACTGCGCTCTCTCTGCTACTAGTGAATGGCAGGTTAACGGAAGGAATGCATTTTGGTCATTTTGCTAACACATTCATCTACTGAGTACAGCAACATCTACCTAAGCTTTGCTAAGCCACCGTAAGCTACTGGTCATATAAGACCAAGTAAGGCTGCAGCAGGGAAACTGTGTATTCAATTTAGCATGGGTGCGTTTTAAAGCTAACGAAGCAAGCTTTTCTTTTGTAAGAAAGGTTTTATAGTCTTGCTTTAAATTACAAAACAACAACAACTACTTTTTTCACAGTTACCTCATGTGGTATGTATTGTTTTTATGTTATTTGCCCAGGTTTTGGACTAAGATATCTGCTTCTGGGACGTCTGCCTCCATCCCAAATGCAATGAAGGCGAATAGAAATGTGTTTGTGGTGCTCGAAGAATTGAAAAAAAAATATATATATATATATAGAAAAATACCTCGACAGCAATGTGTCTTTCTGGAAACAATGCCTGAATGAATCCCAGAACTCAACCTGAACAGTTGTTAGTGGAGTTATACTTTCTACCAAAGAAACAGTCCTGGTGAAAACTGGATGGTGTGTTCTCTGTAGATTGTCCAGAGTAACAGAGACAGGCATTTCAGAGATAGATAAAACCTGAAGCTAAAGCTGTCTGCATGGCCAGACACCACAAGGAAAATATGTATTGTGAAAGTGTGTTTTTCATAATCTGGGTGAAACTACCTTTAACTGGTATTTATTGACAAAAACTGTGTACACAAGTTTCCAAACAGTGCTGCAATTTACAGCATGACTGCATATATGAGAAAACACATCCAATCTCTGCGCACATCCAGCGTTGTGCACCTTAAAAGACTATGTGGGCTTCACACACAGTGTGCTAAATGTCAGTCAGCTTGGGAATTTTTCCAATTTTCTGCAGCTATAGATGCAGCTCCCCATCTGGAGCCAACTAAGGAGCCTCAGTGCTGTTTTGACAAGATGCTCTGCTCGCATTGTTCGCTTACAGACCTCCTTTTGCATAAGCAGCATGGGCGCGATTCAAACAGCACAAAGTTAAGCATTTTTTTCAGTGTGCTGTGTTTCAGTTGTTCTTGCATGCACGTTTGTGTGTGCGTGTGTGAGCTACAAATTCTCGTGCGTGCGCTGGCTTGCAGCAGGGTTTAGTCACCGCTTTTCTTCTCCCTCCGATGATGAAAAGTCTGCAGATGGATTGCTCAAATGTGTCATTTCTTGCCTCTGATTTGTTTTTGGATTCTTCCACCTTTTAATTTGTCTTTCAGTATTTATGCGGTATCTTTGCAGTAGCTCAAATTCGGCTTTTTGGTGAGACAGGAGGGCAACAGACTAAATGAAGCACCACTTCATGCCGCTTTAAGTGGTGCCTGAAGTTCACTCATTGTCTTCATCATGTCTGTGTGTGTGTTTCTAATCTAGTGAGATGTCTCCGCTCTCATATCTGCGACGAGGCTTTTGTCTTTGCGGCTTCGGTGATTGCATGAATCAAACACTGTTTGTATGTCGTGATAAAGTAGATAATTACAGGTGCAACAACAGCTTCAGTTTGACTTCCTTTATCTATCTAAAAGCCTTTATCTTCAGCAGCGACTCCGTTCTCTAATCTTCTTTGCATCCAAACTGGTCACATACTGCCCCTTGGCATCAAAACCACTATAGTTAGTAGTTTTAAGCCCAACTGTGTAGTTCCTTCCTAAACCTAAGTTTGTACAGTGAAAATGACATCAAACAGACAACAAACAGCTGATTGTAACGTGACGCACAGGACACAAACAGTGGTCTCCTGGATGAAAGCCTTGTGTACTACGTCACCACTCTCCCGGCTCACTTTCTTGGAGCGTCTACTGTTCCCGTGGATGGGTTTACATTATAGTAAATGGAATGCCCGGTGCGTTTCATACCGACACCAAAGGGTGCCGCGTGCGTCGGTACCAAAAGCCGATGGCTGTGACAAAGCCTTTGAATGAAAACGTTCTGCAGATTGTGGTATATTGAAGGGTTGGTTCACCTAAAGCCAAACAATGTAACTTTTGCTAAGCAGCAGCTAGACTGCAGCAACAATTGACAATTATGTGGTGATGCTAAATGTTTAAAACTACAGCTCAAATCTATGTGTGTTTCTAATCTAGTGAGATGTCTCCGCTCTCAAATCTGCGGCGAGGCTTTTGTCTTTGCGGCGTCGGTGATTGCCTGAGTCAAAAACTGTTTGTATGTCATGATAAAGTGGATAATTACAGGTGCAACAACAGCTTCAGTTTGACTTCCTCTTTCTAAAAAGCTCTATCTTCAGCAGCGTATCCATTTGCGAATCCTTGATGGTCTTAAACATTTCCCGCGTGCAGTGTCGATACCACCCAGCTGGCATCTTCATCTCCACACCGAGCTATTTTTACACATGCAAACAGTATATTAGCCATGTGCCATTTTTCCTAGTGGGTGGGTTTCCTGCTCTTATTCTCCTCATTAGCCTTTCCTCCTATGCATCTGCACACATCGCAAATACACAATTCAAACAAGTCGGCTCGCAGTGAATGTGAATAAAAGCTGTTAGGAATATGCACTTGGACTTTTATCCTACCTTTCGGTTCTCTGCAGGATCTCATTTCCTTTCTTCCACAGGCTAATTGCTGGGGGCGAGGCCTGGGGCTTGCATTCAAGAGTGACTTCGCTGCCTGAGCGAGCTTTTAGCAAGGCCCTTAATGGACTTTTGGAGAAACTGGGAGGTGAAGCTGCATGTTGAGGAGCAGAGAAAAAAGGCATGAGATTAAAACAAATATAGGCAACCTGTATCTTTGCAGATCAGCCGCGCCGTATCGAGATTGACTCTCCCTCAGCTTTCAGCGAGAGCGGCTCAAAAACTCAGCGTGAACTCATCAGAAATGCCTATTGGGCTCTAGGCGATATGGACCCACCCCTTCAACGCTACACACATCATCCACCACCTCACCAAGCTTCCAACCGGCGCAGCTTTCGGCGGTTGTCCACACTCATCATCACATTTTGTCAGCCCATCATTTGGACCCCCAAGTGTCATCACATGCATCAAGACGGAATTGAATTTCTCACCGAGCCAGTCCGACGGAAGTCATCAAAGCTTTGCAAATAAATCAATACCCCATCTACATGAGAAAGCATGCACAATGCCACAAAGTAATGCGTTTGTAGTATCCAAATCAATATGATGAAACGACCGAAAGTAAAATGAGACACTCCATCAGATTCATATTTTTTTGCTGGCAGAGCCCATAGTGACATCAAATGAGTCTGCAGACTGATTGCTGAGGAGAGCTATAGCAGGCTGCTGGTTTTTTATCTTAGGAGATGATCAAACGCACAGACAGATAAGCAGGATAAAAGCAGAGGGAGGGGATGCAATCTTACCTAACACCATTAGTTGGGCACCGGAATAAATAATGCCATGTTTGTTTTCAGCCACACACTGATACATCCCGGAATCTGACAGGTTTACAGCGGCTATGGAGAGGGCCCCGTTTTCGATTTGGACCCGGCCCTGAGGAGGAAAGAGAAACAGTTCTGCATATCCATTGCAAGGCCAGCCTATTATGTCCAAAAGCGCAGCAGCAATTACTGGTGCACCATGAAGGGAGGAGGACAGCAGGAGAGAGGGGGAAAGAGAGAGTAAAAAGCTTAAAGAGCCTTGTGGCATTCTACGTATGTTCTGCTTGGAATGGGGGAACGAGATAAGGGGGCAGTGGTGGAAGCTGCTAACCTGCATCTTAGATACACCGAAGAGAAGCAATGTTGACAACAGCTCCAGCAGCGTATTAAAAAGTCATTTATTTTCTGTGGTTGTTCGGCTGGAAAAACTATGAAGACAGCTCGGATGATGACTGAGATTGATTTTTAACCCGATGAGCGAGTCAGAGATCCTCAAGGCTGCTTGGGGGAGTGGCTTCTCGCAGTGCTATCTTAATTATAGACCCAATTTATAAAGCTGGAGCTTAGTGAAATAGAACATATTAGAGAGAAACAAAGTCACCTTAGCGCGTAAACACTGCTAACCTTCACAGTGAATCAAATCTATTTACATCTGTGTTCGTACAGATAATTACATTTTTTTTTCATTCTTTTGCTTAATATGATGATCTTAAGGGGCACTCCACCTATTTTACATATATTGGTATATTTGGCAGTTGCCAGGGGTGAAAACAGTCACATAATGTTTTCTTTGGGTCCGAGTTTCGGAAAAACCTGAGTATATCATCTTAGGCTCGGAGACTTAATTTTTTTTTTTTTTTACAAACAACTTGGGTGAAAAAGACTGGGGGTGTGGAATTTGACGGGTGTGTTCAGTCAAAAGACTGTATATAAGACGTGGACGTAGTCACCGTGAAGTCACCCATTGGTTTGTGGACTACGGTGTTGGGGCCTCGAGTTTGGCATTTTTTTAACCAGAAGTGACATGAAAGAGTGAAGCTAAGTACAACCGTACGCTGAATAAGACATTTTTAGGCGACCAAAATGTTAAAATGAATGTTCATGAACTGGAACTTAAAGTTCTAAGATGAAAAAACACGGATAACTCCGAGACCGGACAACGCCGTGGTTGCGACCTGTCAATCACAAGGTAGCCCCGCCCTAAAATATCCCCTGCTTTATGGTCTATTTGACTCTAAATGGGACCATAATTTACTAAGAAGACTTGAAACTAGCGATTGAGACCATAAACTCATGTTTACAATGTTTACTGAGGTAATAAATCAAGTGAGAAGGAGTAGGGTTATTTTCTCGTAGACTTCTATACAATCTGACTTCTTTTTGCAACCAGAGGAGTCGCCCCCTGCTGGCTGTTAGGCTGAATGCAAGTTTAACGCACTTCCGCATTGGCTTCACTTTTAAGAGCCCGAGGTTGCCGCCTGGTTCAGACAGAAAGCAAATTATCACCTGGCGTCTTTTGTGCAACTTTAACCGCTGTTTATTTGCCCCAAACAACTATACTGTAGTTAGCTGTAAGCTAACCGACTGTGTGTGTGGAATTCAGCTCAGCCGCTGACTGAACTCACAACTCTGAAATTTCCCTCCAGTCTCTCTCTTTTTGTGCGCAATCTGTGCAATCTCATAGAAATCGCCTCACGTTCTGTCTGAACACACTCCATTTACACCAGGCCTTAGCATGTAATTTGTACCTAGATATCTTAGATAAGTAGAAAAGCATGTTAGGGATCAAAATGCATTGTTATCAGAATATGATCAGATAGTCCAGACCACATGTGGAGGTCTTCTGGTTAATATTGTGATCAGATCTCAGCCATGTGTCGATTCAATCCGTAAGGCGTGACCATTCTGAAGAAAAAATCTACCTAGGAAGTTGAAAGGTCACCAAACTCCACTTCTTCCTGTTAGCTCAAGCAAGCCAAACAAAAGCTACAAGTAGTAGCAGTAGCTAGCAAGTCTTTCCACACAAAAGGTGACATGGAAATGAATGCATATTGAGATCAGATCACAATGCAATCAGATGTCCTTGTCTACATAATACCTACAGATACAGATACCAGGTGTGAATGGGCCCTAAAAGTCACGATTTTCTAAATCTGCCTGCACCATTATAAAAAGCACAGTTCGAAATCGCTGGAGTACCCCTTGAATTTCATGAACAGCAGTTCTACCTAGCAAGTGGAAAATGGATGAGAGGTCGATTCTAGCCATCTAAAGTCAGCACTGATACAGAGCATGCATTCATCCGGAACAGGCTACGTTCACAGTTCATCTTTTAAACTGTACATTTTACACGATTCGGTGTAACTAATTGGAATGGAAACATCTGCATTCATTACGTCACCCATCTGTGTTACATTGAGAAGTCAGACATATCTCCGTACCTCAGCCGACACTTGCTCCCCATTCTTCAGCCAGCTGTAGGATGGTTTGGGCTTTCCGTTGGCCTTACACTCCCACAAGAGGTTCTCCTCGATGGACAGAGCTGTGTCCGTCATTGTCTGGAGCCAGTGAGGTTTAGCTTGGAATAAATGAGAGGATTACCTTCAAACGAGTGTTTTTAATTATAGAGGCAGTGGATTAGCAAAGAGTGGTATCGGAAATCATGAAGCCGTTAAAGCAGCCTTGCATTAAATCGTCAAAGTTTAAAGTGGATTATCATTCAGTATAATACAGGGCTGGTAAACTGATTTGAATATTGACTGGAAATTTGGGGCCTCTGAAATTGCTGTAATTTCATGGTAACATTATGCCCCCGCATGTTGTAGACAAATAGGTTTCCTGTCAAACGAATGAGATTAAAGCTGCTGGTCACATGCATGTTTCCAGTACAAATACAAGACACACATTCGTTCCCCGCATCTCGCTGCGTTCTCTGTCAATATGAGACGGTTCACTAACCATGGAATGAAATACGACCCCGTGCAGCATTTTTGCCTCGTCGATTCTCCGCCACGCATTCGTACGTCCCGGCGTCTTCCTGCTGTAAATTAGGGATTTCAAGGACGGCGTTTGAATTCTTCATTTTCACTTTGCTGGGGAAAGGGACGCCGCTGGTTCTCCTCCAGCTTATTTCTGGGACGGGGCTGCAAGAGAGGCGAAAACAGAGAAGAAAAAAAAAAAAGTTCCCCATGATGGCAACTGTCAGTCCCGCTGATCAAAGTATGATTAAGCGCAGAAGAAAAAGTAGTTGAAGCAAAAGCCTTGTGAGTTATTGTTCCCTACAAATCAAACTGTGATTGCCCTGATTTCAGAAAGCTCCTAAAAGAACTTTGATTTCCACTCCCTTGTCTTGTCATGCCGTGGCCCCTTGCTCTCCTCTCTGGATTGATGAATCTGAGAATGAGTAATGTTACGCTTGTGCATCCCTAAATCATCTTGAGTAGCACTAATTCAAGCACGAATGAGCCTACAGATTATGTCACACACACACGACGAGGCTGACTTACTTTCCCAGAGCGAAGCATTCCAGTTTCACCACCGATTCCTTCGCAGCTGGAACTGAATCAGGGAAATGAACTTCTATTTTGGGTTCATATTCACCCATTACTCCTACGAAAGGGAGACAACAGAAGACAAGCTCTTTACATCAATGATTAACGGCATACATTATACACGTGTCGGATCAAAGAGAGAGAGAGTAGTGACACAGCAAGTCTTTATGCATACAAAAGCGAGAAGAGTGACCACTGAAGGGCTGGTAAAGAGGTGGCTTATAAAAGATTCAAAGAACACATCAGGGAAAAAGACTTGCTTAGCAGCGATTTATCACCTGTGGCAATGTGACTTCACTTATGACTTTATTTATATTCACATCACTGGAACGGGTCACAGACTCCTTCACAGTGATAGTAGCGTGCCCTTTACTATTACCAAGTACAACCCCGCAGTCTAGCTGCAAGAGCTGATTTGGGGACCTGTGCATGTTTTCAGATTAAAGGTCACTAAAGACTTTGGAAAGTAAGTGTTAGCGTCTTTTACACTCAGCGTGGGAAACAATGCAGAATACGGAAGTGCATCTCCTTCAACAAACAACCCATACTGTATTAATCTCAGTGTTTAGTTAGTAATGATTTGTGACATTGTCCTGTATAGAAACGTCTAAAGTAATTCAAACTATAACTCAGCTCATGAAAGATTTGACAGTTTTGCATTTTGTGCTTCAAACCAAAGGTCGGATAATTCTGACTAATGGCTGAAAAGAGACGCTCACATCTGAAGGACTAACTTGAACCCTGTACCATGTTCTCATCAATGGCTTTATTAATAGTTAACACATTATTTAAGGCTTTATTGATTAGTCATAAGCCACTGACAACAACAACGTCTGGGTTGCCTGACTGTGAAGAATCCATTTGGTTGGTGTATTCTGTTCCACTGATGCACTAGCTCCAACAGTCGCTAAATCTAGCGAGAAAGTCACCAAGACGGCAACACCAACAGCCCGTCCCTTCAGGCGTCCCTCCAAAGACACTCCCCCAAAATTACCATCATGCACGTAAACATATAATGAACAACGAACATGGCTATTGTTAGTACTCACAGCTGTCAGGTTAGCAGCTTGTGGAACAGTGATGGTTTTAGACTCTTTTAGGGATGCTCAAGCACACCTAAATTTCATCTCAGCACCCCTAAAAAATAATTATCAAACCCTCTGAGGCCTGCGCCATTGCCGGCGATCCCCACCAACAGTACTGTCTTTAATAGGCTGTAGCGGGCTCAGTCTAAAAGCTAGAGTAAAGATACCATATCATATTAAACTAGAAAACCTAAGGAATCCATTGGTATAAATCATTTCATGCTAGCATGTCGGGAAGGAGGCTAAATAACGCTCCAAAATTAGGCTACATTCTAATGAGGGAAAACTGTCATGGCCATATTCACAGGGGTCCCTTGACCTCTGACCTCAAGATATGTGAATGAAAATGGGTTCTATCCCCTTTACAGACATGCACACTTTATGCTAATCCAATGCAGTTTTTTGAATGCAGTATAAATGTGTTGCCTATTCTTAAATGGTGGGTTTGAATATTTCTGCGTCCTGGGGTCCCTAGACAGTCTTGGAATTGCATAAATTGGGTATGACTGGAAAGCTGAAACTTGTGGATCCACTGAATTGAATTGTCACCTGGTGCCTGAATTTGGGGTTTTCCTTCAAATAAAGACATTTCTGCCATAACGGTGCAGCAAAAGTGGTGAAATTGGTGCATATTTAATTCACCAGAATGCAGGAAATGAAGTGTTTCAAGCTCAAAATTTCTTTTTTTTAGTCAGAGCACTTGATTTATTGATTGCTGTCAGGATATAATGAGAATTTCAACAAATATAACACTTTTTTTTTTTTTTATTTAAATGAGTGAATGTGAAGCAGGTCCTACCATCTTGTTGAAATATATTCTCTGAAATGAAATGCTGTGGCTCAAATTGACACTTTTTGTGTTGCCAATATTCTGAGCTGGGAAGCTGTCTGCACTGTCAGCATGTTAAGCTAACGTTAACATTAGCTCAAGCAGCTTAAGTGTAGAGCTGTCGACAGTATCATTAGGTGTCATCAGTCCCATATCAAAACATTGTCAGGTGTGACTTCATATATTAGGCCTATAATATATTTGAATAGTGTTAAATAATGTCAAGTAAACCACTAAAAAAGAGGATAAATAGCTTAATGTTTCTACATAATATCAGGTTGGTTTACTAAGGTGATGAATTTGCTCTGACTGACTGGTTTGAACGAAAAACAGTTGTATTTGATGTGCTTCTATTCATGCAGAAACAAAATACATTTGAGATTATGCTTAGCCCAATCACATCTTGATTAATAGATATTGATTTATGGAAAATAACCACAATTTAAATCATCATAGCAATACTGGAAAACTGCAATTATGTTATCATAATAATAAATAACCTAGTGGTCTGAACTACTGATCTCTTTTCAACTAAATTGCCCAGTTTTAATCTAGACGTGACACAAAATTGGGCAATGACCACTCGCAACCACAGATGGAAATATGCTGAAATAAAGATGCAACATAATATGGATTATTTCTAATGTCAGTTAAATTGTCAAGTTATTTACCGTCACTTCTGAGGACCAGCGGTGTGGGAGAGCTGAGCACCTTCTCTCTCGTCACAGTGTTGTTAACCACGCAGGTGTAGTTGCCAACGTCTGAGGGCTCCACTTTGGCGATGTACAGACTGCCGGTCTCCTGAGAGATGAATCGACGACTGTCTTGTTGGACAAAGTTCGGGTATTCATTGAAGATCCACGCAAACGTCAGCTCTGGAATGGAAAGGAAAACAATAAAACTCAGAGCAGTGTTGGTCTTCTGTCACCACTCTTTCAAGACTTATTCCACACATACAGTATTAGATAAATCGACCTCTATGGTTGGGGTCGGATTAACTGAAAGAAGATACCCCACTGTGGCCTAAAACTTTTAGCATATCACGTCATTTTTTTTCTCTTATCTCAGTTTCTTTGGGAAGATATACCAGGACAGGGCAAATGTAATAGCTATCAGTGCAGAAGCAATGGGAGACCCGAGGAAAGGGAGCGAAACAAAATGGATTACAGCGCGTCAGTGGCCCTCCCCTGACACATGGCCTCCATTCTACGGGTGCCTGAGTGACTTGGATGGTTCATGGGAGGCACGAACGAATGGACGGGTGGGTTGAGGGATGGATGGATTGACTTATGGAAGTGGGAACATGTTGTGATGCCCCGTTCACAAGCTGCAGGTCTACCATAAGAAAAGAGAAGCCTGCCATGATGAATTACTGT
The DNA here is from genome assembly GCA_916700815.1 of Helicolenus hilgendorfi. Classification (NCBI taxonomy): domain Eukaryota; kingdom Metazoa; phylum Chordata; class Actinopteri; order Perciformes; family Sebastidae; genus Helicolenus; species Helicolenus hilgendorfi. The sequence goes on along the minus strand of CAKALG010037951.1, from coordinate 177 downwards.
GTCATTTTGAGAAGCGCGCGCTGCACAGATTTGCAAGGAGCGAGGAGATGCTCTGTGTAATCTACCGCTTCTGAGGTGAGGGGCTCCGAGTCAAAAGGTGTATGCAATGACTGTCAATCATATCCGATGAACACCCCCCCCCACCCTCCCTCCCGAGGGAGCGGCTCTGGATGGGAT
>CAKALG010037948.1:0-12111 GCA_916700815.1 Helicolenus hilgendorfi | reverse complement strand
GAGAAACATGGGGCAAATCCTCCCCCTCTGGCGTTAAGCTCTCCCAGTAGGACTCATCTCCTGATCTCCTCCAGCTCGGAGCCCTTCGTAGGTGGGCAGCTGGCCTGCGGAGACTCATCCCTCTGGAGCTCAGGTAACCGCTCTACAGCTCTCGAGTTTCAGGCCACAATAAAAAGCCCCTTTTACAGTGGAGGTATTAATGAGACTCCCCTGGCTCAGCTGGACTTCTTACCATGAGGCATGCCAGAAATGCCCAGCGAGGAATTAGCAGCTACAAGAATGCTGGAGGTCATCTGTTATGACAAGGTATCAGAGTACAGATAAGAGTGAGAAAAAGGTGCCAATACTTCTACATTATAAGTACATCCTGCTTTCATTACACCACTCCACAGTCCTGCTGATACTACTACTTACCAAGCCATCCTTTTTCACTTGCCTCCAACCCCTCAGTCCTTGTTGCTTAGGATGTAAACACACTCTGTCTTGATATAAACTAGGTGCTAGTGGGTACTGTCTCCAGCAAGGCATGTAGCAATGTGAGGGATGCTTCGCCGAACAAAAGAGTTACTGAGCAAAAGGGCTGAACATCCAATACAGAGAGGGAGATGGAAAGAGACAGAGGGGTGGGCGGGCTGAAAGAAAACACAAACACTTGTTGATGCAACGCTTGACGTAACAAGATAAAGAACGTCATCAACATTCAGCGTTTTAATTATGTCTAATTTTGGGTTTATGAAAGTCTGACACTTTAAAAGAGCAAATTAAAACTTCCTGACATTGAAGCGTCCTCGCAAATGATAGAGCGTCACTAATGAGCAGATTATCCATGTTATTCCACGAGTCACTTACTGCTTCAGAAATCCTCTTTGTTGAATTCCCCCCGTTTCTGTCTCTTCCCTGTGATCTCGTGGTCGGTGGGTGATGATGAGGCGCTGCTGTCCTCAAGCCTCTAACCAAACCATGTGACATGTGCGAGGCTGTCTTAAAAATGGCCCAGTGTCCTCTCGGATAAGTAACCGTGACCCACATGATGTCCCGTAATGCATGAGTGAAGGGTGTTTACAAGACAAGGCGAGATTCTGTGTCAGATTTTTACTTAGAGGCATGTTAAACGCAGATCTTCAAAGATATACAACTTCTTCAGAAAAAAAGAATTGGCAGTCGCTTGGATCTTTAATGAATTTCAGTAACAGTCCTCAGATGTCTTTCAAAGCAGCTTCAGTCAAACGCGGTGGTGTAATATTTTGCAAACATCTATCAAAGACGGAGATAAGACAGAGATATATTAAACATATCAATTGCTGTGACCTGCTTTAAGACACCTTTTTAAGCTGGGAAGCACGCAGAAGGAATATGTAATGGTATAAAGCAATTTGCATCTGTTTTGTCTGAGATAAAAATCAAAACAAATCAAAAACTCAATGGAATAAGGACAGATTTAAACAAGGCTCAAAAGAGTGAGGTTCTTGAGAATGAGTTTGAAAGCAGCACCGTCCTCTGCTGGCAATACTCCAACATGACAAGTGGAGAAAGGGAGCTCTATGTTTGAGAGAAAGATGGGATGCAACATTCGTACAAACAATGAATGAAGATGAGCTGATTCAAATGTGTGCACCAGGTGCATCCCCCCGATATCTCTTATTTAGCATCTGCAGCTGTGAGGAACAATCCTTATTAGTTCAACACATCGCCGCTCAGGATAACAGGCTCGCTTTGGCCCCTGTAGCTTCACAATTTAAGCACAAAGAAGGAAGGAAATGGACAAAGACCGCATGAATTCCAATTCTGTGGTTGAACCAATTAGAGGAACAATCTCTGTGTGTTTTACCCACTATGGCGTAACACGACAGGTCACTATAAAAAAACATATATTTTTACAGGAATACTGTTTTAATGATAGGATTAAAATAAATTGAAACAGAATGAGTGTAATTAGTTAGGCCTACTATTTGTTCATTTCAAGCTGAGTGAAGCAGAACAATTCAAATATTGACAACTGCTTTAATATCCCCAACAGTGATATTATGCCTGTAAAGAAAATAAAAGCAATTTTGTCCAAATTATAACACATTTTACTTAATACATTACATTAAAATACCACCTTATTGCCAATCAGACAGTATCAGGACATGCTGATTTTCAAAATTAAAGCCATTTAAAATCTCAGAAATGAACTATCTTCCCTCTAAATTCAGATTAGAATAGAAAGAAAACAGCCTATTATCTCATTTCTGTTCAGAATAGTAGCAGACCACCTCAGTGTAACTCAGACAGTATCAGGATATTCTGGTGTAGAATTTCAAAATTAAAGCCCTTTAAAATCTCATAAATGAGATACCTTCCCTCTAAATTCAGATTAGGATTTAAAGGAAACTGCCTATTATCAGAAAGTCATTTCACTTTGGAATAAAAGCAGACAACCTTAGAGTGTCACTTGGACAGTATCAGGATATTCTGGTGTAGAATTTCAAAATTAAAGCGCTTTAAAATTGCAGAAATTAGCTATCTTCTATCTATTGAATCTGTGTTCTTTGTTTTGAATATATTTGTTTTGTCTAGTGTATCTTTTTGCAAGTATTATATAGCACAACAGAATAAAAACCAAACCATTAGTTTTGCTTTTTTAAAAATCCACAGTAGCCTAAAAGTTTTAGTAAGCTTACTCTCTCTCTCTCTCTCTCTCTCGCTCTCCCTAGCTCTCTCTCTATCTATCCCCTCAACCGGTCTCGGCAGATGGCCTCCCACCATGAGTCCGGTTCTGCTCCAGGTTTCTTCCCACTAATCGGGGAGTTTTTCCTGGCCACAGTGCGCTTGTTGGGTCTCTAAACTATGGTGTACGGTCTAAAACCTGCTCTATATATAAAGTGTCTCGAGATAACTTCTGTTATGATTTGACGCTATATAAAAATAAATTGAATTGAACTATAAAAATGATATATGGATAATAAATTATTCTCTATGAAAGATTTTTCTATTGACAAACTGTCAATCACTTTTTTTTCTGGTAACTTAAAAGCATACGGAGTAAGAGTGGGTGGGGAGCCCATACAGAGAGTAGCCCAGGGGCCCCTGAGCACCTTAATCCACCCCTGCTGATGACTATGAAGGTCACCAAACCGTTTTATTTCCCACCCTGTTATGTCATATTTATAATAATATGCATTCATATCATGCATATAAACCTTTTTCATCTATCTTGTAGTCTTCTTTCCTCCTCAGTATATGAAAGTTTAGCAGGACTCCTCTCCTACTACAGTATGAACGCCTACCACCACCCAGCCTCCCCATCAGGCTGAAGGAGTTCCCTTCCTCCCCCTGGCGGAGCGTCCTGTCACTGGTGGAAAATGGCTGCTCGGAGTGGCTCCCCAAAGCTCAGAGAAAACTGAGAAAAAAGTCGCACATTAACAACAACAAGAGGGCCCCGCACATCTGGAGCTTTTTCTAACAAAGCTACGCGACTTCTCGACCACGGAGGATGTCTCGCTGGGTGCCCACTAAGAAGGAAAAGTACGGAGTTGGTACGTAAAGAAAAACTTGCATGCTCCATCGATAGCTTCGTCCTAGCTCTCACACAAGTTTTTGGGAATAGGATTGTGATATTAGAAAGCTGACTTTTTCCTCGTGTGTGCGTGTTTTCTTCCTTCTGAGATTTCCCTTTTTACTGTGTGCAATGCAAATCTCGTGTTGGGTGATTTTGGCAGCCAGTTTTGCATGAAACGCACAACAAGGAATGTGTGTCTATTGTGAGGAGAGAGAGGACTGAGTGTGTTGGGAATTGTTAGAGGCGCGCCTTGTTCTAGTTGTAGCAGCCTGTTTCCTGTGTGTTATGGGGCCTCCGCTACTGGCTGAGTAACAGGCTACTACGCATAAGTAGCAACTTGGTTACTTTGTTGCTTGTTTGTGTTGTTTACTATTCCGTTTTCTACACGGTGTTGCTGTTTTCTGGTTATTTATTGTCACTTCCTCAAAATGCTTTGCAGGCAGCCCCCTGCTTGGCCTGAGAACAGTGAGTGTCCCCTTTAGCTTCCACTCTCTCCTGTAGGGGATTATTTAACAACAAAGTATCTGTAGCTACTGACTGTTATATAGAACAATACCACAGGGCAAATTTGTACTTTATGAGCCACTGTAGACATGAATATTAATAGCATTATATGCTGTAACATGATAGAATAAAATCAAACCAAACTATTAGTTTTGCTTTAAAAAAATAAATAAATCAAAGTAGCCTAAAGGTTTTAAGCTATAAACTTACTATAAAAGTGATGTATGAATAATAATAAAAAAATGTATACTAGCATAAATTAATTTTCTATTGATAAAATTATCATATAGCCTACAAAATAATTTAGGTAAATAGTGGCAGCACATACAGAACAGATAAAAAGTGGTATATATAAACCATCGCAGAAAATATCTGTAATTTATAATACTGAAGTTATATTGGAACAATACTAGAGGGCCAATATGTACTTTATGAGCCACTGTAGACATGAATATTAATAGTAAAATAGGCTGTAGCATGACAGAATAAAATCAAACCAAGCCACTAGTTTTGTTTAAAAAAAAACAACTAAATGTTTTAAGTGATTAAAATGATGTATGAATAATAATACAAAATATAAATAATAGCATAAATTAATTTTCTATTGACAAAATGATCATATAGCCTACAAAATAATTCAGGTAAATAAATAAAAACTGGTAAAAGTGGTACAAAACAAATACACATGAGGAGCAAACAATAATATTAAAGGACAATTACATAAAAAACATAATTTTATTACTTTACAAATTACTTTTTTTGTTGTTTAGTCAACTCAGTGAGGTTATTAGAGTGCAATTCGAAGAGAAAAGGTAAAAACTTAAGAAGTGATTTAGAAAATGTTTGTCTGTGAATGAAAAATGACATAAAAAAAATTGGCATATAGAATAATGAAATTAATCAGATGTTCAAGAGCTGGATTATCATAGTAATAGATGATATCTTTAAGGTTAAAAGTGTAGACTAAATCAGTGGCTTCAAAGAAATGAGACTCCAGATCTCTATTAAAGATTTGTATAAGTTGATGTGATGACTTTGGGTGGATTATTAGGACATGAATATTAATAATACTTATGTTTAAATCACTTTTATCTTACTGTCAGCTTGTACAATACAGTTATAGCATAACATCTTGCACTCTGACTTTTCTCTAGGTGCTGATAAACCATTTTATTTCAAGCACTTGATGTAAACATCAAACCACAGGCATTCATTTAAAGTTTGTCCCCAGTAGGGATGCCGAGTATACAGTGAAGGCAATAACTGCAGGACGTTTGTGTAAAAACAAACAAATTCTGAACAGATTATTTCCTGTGAATATTGCATAAGAGATGAGTTTTCCTGTTATTAGTAGGAATATTTAATACAGTTCTCTCTGTTTTTGCATACTTAATAGGCTTCTTTAATAGGTTTTCTTCTCCATGATGCTTGGCCATTGTTTTATCAGCTCTTTGGTTGTTTTAACTGAGTACTTTTCTAATGCAGGACGAGTCTGTTTAGCAGAGAGGGAAGGCTCTGTGAACATAGATCTTGTTCGGGTTTTCACTGTACCCTTATCCAGTTTATATCCAAACTTTAAAAGTAATAATTTAATTTAGTTTTCCTCACAGAAATGTATGAAATGCTGAGATGTAGGCCAACTGTATATATTTTCTAAAAAATCCTTTACACCCATTTGCGAGGCCTCAAAAAGGCCTCACAATCCCCTGGTGTAATGGAACTAATCCTGATTTTTCTGGGGATCCCCTGGAACATCCCAGTCCTGTTTAGTCAGCACTCTAGCAAATCACATGTTTTTTTCCCCACAGAGGAATCTGGTTTCACGTCAATGGATTGTTATTTTTAATGTGTGCGAATGTACCCCCGCCGCCACATGAGTCCCTTTTTAGCTGCATCCATTAGTGGGACTGAGGGTTTGCAGCTATATGTGAGTGATGCTGATTGATGGATGAGTTCAACAGGTTACACCAAACAGCTCTAATTGTCACCTCCGACTGGAAATGAGCTCTGTTGTTTTCAGTCCAGTCCACGGTAAATGAGCCTGTGGTCGCTTTGTTCCTTGAGCAGCGTTAGTGTGTGTTAAGTATACTATTCTCATGCTAATGATTGCCGGGGTAGATCCTCAGAGACTTTGAAAGTGTAAGTTCTTCAGAAATCGTCCCAGGTCTCACTGAATGCAAGAGAGGCTGAGTCATTAGAGAGAGGCAGCTGCCACATCGCTGCTGCAGAGGATTGGTGGTGTGCACAGCCGTTGCACTGTTAATACTGTATGTGTTGACCAAGTAGCACTAATGAGCACTCGGTGAGATCTCTCTTATGCTCACTGTGGACCCATTCCTGTTCCAGCAAACTTTTATCATACCACTTTACCCCTCTCATAATGGCCCCACGGCTTTATTAGTGTATGTAAGAGAAAAAAAAAACGTCTCCTTTAGTCTTTTCACAGCAGTATTAATAATAAATGCTACTGTCCTCTTACACGGAGCATAGCCGTGATAATAAAGGGCTTTGTTATCGTACCAGCAAATTCGCATTACATCATCAAGGGTTTGCACAGTAGCGCTAGCTCCAACAACCAATATTGGAAATTGAACCATATTAGATTTGTGTCACAGTAATAACTGCAAAAAACATTATCCATGAAATATTCATGGTTTTGGTTGTTTCTTCTTTTTTTCTTTCGCTGCGTTGTGAACTTCTCTTGCCGGTTTGTTATGATCCTCTGTGTGGCAACCGCAGAGACCTCACCAGCTCATTAGCTTCAGCAAGATCAGATGAGCTCTTCAGTGATTGGTTGTTGTTAGAGCTGGGTAATGTTTTAGTTTTATATCAACGTTGGGACGTAAGACTAGATATCGTCTTTGATTTTTATCGTAACATCAGGGTCAGGAACATCAACGTTTAACGTTTATGGGTTAGAAATCTACTTTCCGGAAGTATTATAGTTTTGTTTATTAATGGTTATTGCACAGCTTTGTTTAATTCTCGATTCTGATTGGTCAATCACAGTGTTTTACGGTCTGTTATTTCTTTATAGCAGACCGTTGCTATGTATAACAGACTGTTGCTATGGGTGCAGTTCTGACTCTGGCGGACCGTTTTTGTGGCAAATTATGATTTCTTAAGTAAGTAGCCGTGTAATAAGCGGGATAATGTACAGCTAGCGGGTCATTGTTGTGAAATAACCCCTTTCAAGGAGATGCAAGACCCCTCCGTTTCTCGCTCGCATCACTCTGTTGGGGTTTATTTTACAACAATGACCGGCTCGCTGTACATTATCCCTTACTTATAAAATAACAACAATGGCCAAAGTTAATTGTCATGTTTAATCTTTATTTAAGTAAATTAATCTGGAGTTTCTCCCACATCCTCTAACGCCACCCAACTAAACTCCTGTTTCCAGGATATTTGAAATGCTCGCTTGCGCTTCAGCTCATAAACTTTTGTCTTTACCCGCCGTCATTTTCTTGTGAGTGCCCGATCAGTACTGCACATGTGCATCTCTCAAAAGAGATGAGAAGGAAGGGAGATGACTAACTCCTTAGCTACTTCCATCATCAGCTACGGAAAAAATGATGCATTTAATTGAGTTGCTAGATTTACTAGCCCGAAGTGGCATTTTACGTCACCCAGGCAAGCCTTATTGTTGAGCCATGAACATAATTATGATTGTAACTACAGATTCTTTTTTATCATCGATTAATCACTCTGTTGTTTTTAAAATTTTTAATTAACACTGATACCAAACAGAGAAAATCTGCACACTGGAGAACCTTGAACAATTATTAACATTTTTGAGGAATTGATAACCAACTGAAATCTGTTCTCCTGGTCTTAAGCTTAGCTGTATTATACTGTAGTTGTTTGGCACATTTTTAAGCTCTTATTCCTGCAGTGAAATGAACACTGAACGCCTGTTTGGCCACTGTATACGTGATAGAAATTATTATTTTTAAGTAACTTCTTTATCTCTCAAATGTTCTCAAATCAATGGTAGTCATCCATATACATCACCTTATGTTGTGAGTAATTCGGATACTATGCAGTTATACGTCAGCTTAATAATGAAAATGTGACCTAAAAGAATAAAAGCTTTACTGCAGTAACCAAACAAAATTCTTCGTAGTTTGTGTTTTATCTGAAATCTTAAGTGTTATCAGTTAACGTGCCAACCCTCATTTCCTGGTAAACAAATACCAGTAGTGCAGCTGTTGTTCTTCACAGATCCCTCAAAAATGAATCCATAGAGTCGACTGGTTGCTTGTTCATCCGTTCTCCACCTTTCGAATTTTGTTTTTCTGGACCTTTGTGCTGCTGATTCCTACCACAGATCCCATTGAAGTCTTGGATTGTGGGTTGTTGAGGTGACACTAACATCAGCTTGTCCATCATCTCTACTTTCAGAGACGACTTCCAGTTTGTCAGTTGAGGAGACTGGGGTGCACATGCTGTTTGCTGTCCTAGTTTTTATATGTTAAAATGTGGTTTCCACTGATGCCAACCTGGCAACCCTTACTGTCTAGCCCTACGTGATATTATATTTTATTAATAGTGCCACACCCTAGCTGTAGTGAGGAATGACAACCTGCCCTTCCCTGTTCTAAGTATGCAGCAGTAGTGGAATGTATCTTAGTACGTTTACTTATGTACTCTACTTTAAGAGGCCCTGTGGCATTGTTCTTGTACTTTATGGGAGTATTTCCATTTTATGCTGCTTTATACTTCTACTTCATTACATTTCAGCAAATATACGTTTTACGTCATGGTTAAAAATGGCTCCATTTTGAGAAAACCAGCTACAACAATAATAGTTAGTTATAAAACATAACAATACACAGGCAATTCTTTTGCAAAATGAGTACTTTTACTCAGATCACTTTGCTAATACTTCTGTACTTCTACTTTAGTGATATTTTAAATACTGAGTGGGCTCTTATTTTGTCACACTGACTATGTTTACACGCACAAAATGTTCAGGTTTTTGCCCTTATTCTGAAAAAGGCAATATTCCTACTAAGCTTACATATTTCCTACTACGTTTACATGGCTAATGAAAATGAATATTGCACTAGTATTCCCGTTTACATGCAGCCGTGCATGCTCTGATTAATGTAACCGGTGGCGGACTTAGTTGACCGTGCAAACACAACCTCCCTCTTTCATTCCTTCAACCACCTTTTTGAAAAGGTCGGCGTTGGGATATTTCCACATATCCAAAAACCCGTTGGCATCCAAGTCTTTCATAATGATTAAAAGTAGGTGTGTTTCTGCTACCAACCAGAAATGTGGGCTTTTCTTTTGGGCATGTATCTCTGCAAACTGTCGGCTAGTTGGTTCGTGTACAACGCACAGTGCTGGCCTTAAACAGGCATTAGAGGCCGTGTGTCTCAAACTGATGTAAAAAAAAAAAACAATTGCATATTCTGAATGCGCTGTATACATGTCCAAAGAATGCTCCTAAAACCTGAATGATATCAGCATATCTCACATGTCTCAATTGGAAAATGCTCCATTCACAAAAAGGCCTAATCCAGAATATCCAAACAGAATATGCTGTTTACATGACCTGTATCAAATTCACAATATTGTCATATTCTGAATAATAGTGGAATATTAGTGTGAATGTAATCATTGTCATCTTTGTGTTGTTACTTTTACTTACATAAAGGATCTGAATAAATCTTCCATCACTTGTATACAGACAGTTTGGCAATGTAAGACTTGTTCCCACTGAACCAGGTTTGGTATGTGAGCAGCGTCTTGACTCGATTTTTGGAAACTCATGTTCCTAATGCATCTAGAAGCCTCCTCATCCCACCAGAGGCAACACACGTTATTGCTTTTTACATTGTTTCTCATGGTAATTGTTACCCCGAGGCTTCAGCTCCACTTCCTTTTTCCAAACAATGTCTTCAGTTCCCCCCGGCATGTTCAGAATGCAGCCCGTATCGGCCCCGATTTAACTCAGCTGATCTGCTGAATTGACAGAGTTCATCGGCATTCACGAGGCGGTCGCACACACACACACACACACAGAATTATTCACCGACTTCAAATGGAAGTTGAGGTTTTTGGGCTCAGGGTCCGACTTCATTCTTTGACCCGTATTCATATCATATAAGAGGAGTAAGGGCAATGATATTAAAATCGTATCTCTTGACCTTGAGCTAATTTCATTACACACTTCTTTTCTTGTCAAATGCCAAACAGCCTGGCATTTTGATGCCTAGTTTAAAAAAAAAAAAAAAAGTGATTTAACAGGGCCTTGGGGAAATGTTTTTTAGCTGTCTCTCGGTTCAGTGATGAATTAACCAGAAATACTTTTTGATGCAAATTTCAAGTGTTGTCTCATTAATTCTGTTTCATCAGGATGTTGCTGTTCCTTAAGAGACACTTCAGAGGGTTTGTGGTTCTAGAAAGAGAACCAGGGAACACTAAGCAACAGGACTATTTACTGTATCCACACGTCGCTGTTGAGACTTCAAATTACCCTCGCGAGCATGTGCTGTCATGAGACATGTTTTCCACCTCTCGGTGCGTTTCACTTTGTCATTTAGCTTTAAGTAATCTAACATAACTCAGAACATAGGAAATGCATTTTTCTTTTTCCTGCAGGTTTGGACAGTCAGGAAATGCCGCTTCCTGTAGGTCAGATCACAGACTGGCAGCTTATCTAAGACGACAATTTGGACACACGCATGTACACACCGAGCTCTAAACGTTACAAGCTCTGGTGTGGCTGTGATTCATATTTTTAAACTGAGTCTGCGGGCCAAGAGGACTGACAACCCCAGACAGCTCCCATTTGGAACAGGTTAGCGGTGAGTGACACATTGGGAGCAGAAAACAGAGACGCAGTCGCTTCGTTCTCTTGACTGAGAGGCCGTAAGTAATTTGTGAAGCCCCCGCCCTGCACCCAAGGAAAACCATCTCCCACCCACAAGCGCAGTAAGCTAACAAATATGGTTGCAATTAAAACGCAGTCTCGGTTACTACATAAACCATGCGCTTTAAAGTGTATTTTACACTTCTCTCATAGCCTTGGCTGGTGTAAAATATGGGAGAGTGAAACGTGTGTCATTCCCTTTTATCAGTTTACTTGTTGTTTTTATATGCTGGGATTTATTTTCATTACATTTCATTCAGAAAAGGCCTTGTAAATAATGAAATGGGGGGAAAAGTGTGGCTGTCATCGGTGCACTGCTTGCCAGATATCGCAGCTATTAATTCCGACACAACAAAAGCATTTGACAATATTAACTACACAGTTGAGTTTTAGAAGATGGCACCTGATTTTTCTCTCCTCCTCCTCTTAAACTTTGTCTGAGAGGAAAAAAAAATGCTGAGTCGACAAAATCGGAGACTTTTACTGGAGTGAAATAAAGGAGGTGATTAATAGGAAGGAGCCGCCGCGGAGACAATCAGAAGAGGGCTGATTTTTGTCTTGTCAGGAGGGAAACAAACAGTTTCATCTTTGTTCGGTGGTGTGTTACAGCCAGGTGGTGTTTATGATCAGCCACCTTTGCTCATAAATAAAACTGCACAAACAGAAATTGCTCGTCTGTTCGCAGCAGAGGGTGGTGATCAAATTAAAGCCACGGTGTGATGTTTCTCTTGTCTCGCACGTCCTCCCTTTGGTGCGGTGACCAATATGTTGGTTATGTTTGGTAACGAGAAAGTGTTTTTATTAAAGCGCCGACTGTGAGAACTGTTTTTGAGCGATCACCTGGAGCCTGGAAGTTAAGCTAACGCCATTAATTTCCAATTTTATGAGTTTGTGCATCATGGTGTTCGGGATTATTTGTTTTTGTCGGCGTGCAGAACGCTGCGTTCGCCCTCCACCTGGGAACTCATCCTGCTCTAGTTTATAATACAACTGTGCTGCACTTATTGAGCTGCCATACAGATCTGTAAACAAAACAACTTCCTCTCTCTGTTAAGCTCGGCATACACTGTATGATTTCTTTTAGCCCGTTTCTACTCATTTTAGAGTCGGACCGCATTTCAGCTTCGTCGGGGGTCGTTTGCCGTGCAGTGTCCAGGGGGGACCGAGGACCGATTTAAAG
>CAKALG010037947.1:0-11935 GCA_916700815.1 Helicolenus hilgendorfi | reverse complement strand
TGCTGCAGCTCCTCCTAGAGATGGTGATATGTGGACATGGTCACAGACAAACCACCTTGTCTCATACTTAGAAAGGGGCTTACTGTCTCCGACTACTTGCATCGTTGGAGGAGAAACTGAATTACATATTTACAATCGGTCATTTTACTGTGTGGATAGGATATCATTATAAATAGATGTATTGTTTTTAATCTCACCCTGCAACTTCAGTTCACTTAAAGAAACCGATGATGCTACAAGATTAAAACACATGGGCTAAACAAAGTTGTAGGCAGAGAATGAAATTAGCACCTGTCAAATAGAAGGGTACATGTTGGCTGTGGCTGAGGCAAGATTTCAGGTCAGGTGACACCATGGCAGATATGTTCTCCTTATATTTTGAAATATTAGATTTAAAAATCAATTCCTACATTTAAAATAGTCAGGGATTAAGGTTACATGATATATTCCATATTTCTGCTGTGTGATACCACTGACTCAGTATTTAGAAATCTAAACCATTCTACATAGATTTCAGAAGGCAGACAGAAAAACTGAGTGGCCGGTAGAAATGTTAAGTGACCTGCCATAAAGGCAGGGGAGGAAAATACTTAATTTCAGACCCTGGTTTTAGGATAATATTAGGTTATTACTAGGGCTGTCTAATGGTGATTAATCGCAAACTAATCACACATTATCTGTTCAAAATGTACCTTAAAGGGAGATTTGTCAAGTATCTAAATCTCTTATCAACATGAGAGTGGACAGGTATGCTTACTTTATGCAAATATATGTATATATGTATTATTGGAAATCAATTAACAACACAAAACAATGACAGATATTGTCCAGAAACCCTCACAGGTACTGCATTTAGCATAAAAAATATACTCAAATTATAACATTGCAAACTGCAGCCCAACAAACAACAACAGCTGATGATCATAAAGTGGGCATGTCTGTAAAGGGGAGACTCGTGGGTACCCATACAACCCATTTTCATTCACATATCTGGAGGTCAGAGGTCAAGGGACCCCTTTGAAAATAGCCATGACAGTTTTTCCTCACCAAAATTTAAAGTATGGAGTGTTCTTCAACCTCCTTCGCGACAAGCTAGTATGACCTGGTTGGTACCAATGGATTCCTTAAGTTATCTAGTTTCATATGATACCAGGATCTTCTCTCCAGCTTTAAAACTGAGCGCGCTACAACTTTGACAGCCCTAGTTCTTTTCAACATTGTGTTTTTTTTTCCTGAGAGTGATGCTTACATGTTACATCTCAAGATGACGAGAGGCTTGTCAAAATAATCTTTTTTTTTTATCAATGAAAGCTCTCAGGCTCTGAACTAGAGTGAGATAACTGATAACACTTCTCTTGGCTGTGGCTAAAGTTGTTTGCACATTCTGGGGAACAGCTGTTTTTTTCTGTGGAGACAGCTGGCATTGCCAATGTGTCTCTTCCTTGTGTGTCTGTGTGTGTGTGGTGGGAATAACTGTGTTAACGTTAACCCCTTAAAGCTGAAGTAGGCGAGATTGCAGCAAATATGATTAAACAAAGTTATTTTTATAAAGCGGTCGCTATATCGTGACAGTAGAACATGAAACAGGTAATCTGAAAAAAATCATGTGCCTCTGTGTCCTCCGGTGCTCATAACGGCATCTGCAGGATTTCACAGACCGGAGGAAAACAAGCAGTCATAGCTGATCTGAGGTCTGCTGTCCAGCTGCCGTCTATGAGAGTCGGCTGTCAATCACTCGCAAACTCCGACCAAACGGTCAAACTAGGCAGCGCTAATCAAATATGAATCAATATTATGTTACGTCAATGCCTATTTCTCTCCTCAAATGTTTTCAGAATCATCTTGTAGTGCAGGTTTAGCTGTATAATGAGAAAGTTCATGACGCTGAAATCTCGTGAAATCTGGTGAAGGAACGCCAAGTTTCGGTCACATGACCGAAGCACAGCCAATAGGAACACTCTCTCAATGAAATGACCTGTGATTGGCTAAAGTCTTACGTCATGGGCTAGATGTTTTAAAACCTGAAAACAGAGCCATGAGGAGGTGCAGAAGTCTAGTTATCTCTCAGAACACTTGAATTACAGTATGCTGAAAGGTTATTATGGATTTTTTGCCCAATGATGCCAAAAATATACTGACTACTGCAGGGTTAAAGCTCAGTCATTAGAATCACTCTGCAGCACTTTAATTTATCTGTATCCCCAAAGTTTCCAAAGATGCAAACTATATCAGGATGCACATCTGTAGGAGAATGTGTATTGCATGGTGCACAAGACATCTGCAGCATTTCCAGTTGATGGACTCCTGCAGACGTCCATGTAAAACAGAGAGTATAACTAGTAGAGCTGGAACAAGCTGATGATACTGATGTGTTATACAGTGTGAACTAAGATGATGTTTTCAACCTTGAAGTTACTGTAAGGGAGAACATGTAAAGGGTTCATGTAACTTCATCACCAGCTTTGCAGAGATTAAAGTTCATAAACGTTTGACGGTTTAACGTTAAAGTTGTCGCTAAGCTTCAGGTTTTAACGCTAAACTAAAGGAAGAAGATATGTTTGGTACGTTACCTCGGGTTGATCCATTTGTTCTGCGATGTGAAACAACTTCTCCACTGCAGTTTAACATCACATCTCAGCCTTCATGTGTTTCTGAAGAAGTCCCGACATGGACTGAAGATCAACTCTCTCTGGCACCGAGACAGCACTGCGACGTCAACGGCTCCAACGGTGCGTAACAAACAGCAACGCACTGCACTCAACTCCACACTAACTTTGGGGATTTAATACAAAGATACTCGAAATGTTCACGTCAAAACCAGCGATGAAGAGTGTAAACGTGATGTGTTCTGAGGCTGAAGGGATGTAGAGAGAAGTATCAGTGTCTGTGGTCGGGATAAGTGGTGGTGAGAGTTTCTGGTACAACTTGTAACTGTGATACTGGGCTGTCCGCGGGTCCGTGAAGGGGTCTTGTGGGACCGTTAACAGTGTGAGTAGTTTAATGTCACTAGAAAACCTCAGTAAAAAACGAGACTTAGTGTAAGAATCCATTTCATAGAGTAAACTGATGGGATACCTCTAGCTAATTGCCTTTACTCAAGTCCTATTATAAATTTGAGGTACTTACTTTACTTGAGTATCTCAAATTCTTAATTTATATAGTATATCTTATACTGTATATACTGTATATGTTCTTAATATGCCTGTATATGCCATGTACAAACTATTTCTTATATATGTACATTCATACTTCCTGATATGTATATGTTCTTAATATGCCTTGTACAAAGTATTTCCTTTTATAATTGTAATATTACTTATTCTTTTTAATGGAGCTTCCCAGCAAAAAGCATTTCACACGATTGTACTTGTATAACTGGCATGACAATAAACATCTTGAATCTTGAATCAAATTCTACATTATACCTCTACTCCATTACAATTTAAGATGAAAAAAAACGTTTTTAGTGTAGACAGTAATACAGTTACTTTAAAAATTAAGATTTTAAATACAAAACCTGTGATTGTGCATGCGTTGTTGTTATAGATTAAACCAGTGGTTCTCAACCAGGGATCTGGGGACCCCCAGGGGTCTTTGAGGGAGATCCAGGGGGTCCCCCAACCCCCCTTTAATTCACTATAGAAGTGAGACCAATGTGAGTAATGAGAGTCATGAGAATGGACAACTATAGAAATCTGGTCTTAACCATATCTAAGAACCATAATCTTCTCAGATGGAGGTCCCTGAAATGAAATCATATCAAATGGGGGTCCCTGACACATTGTGTACCAATTTAGGAGTCCTTAACACGAAAAACATACTGTATACAAAACTGTAATATTAGCACCACCTATATGACTACAACAGTAAAATGACAATAAAAAAATATTTTATGCAATATTCATAATAATTTATAATATTTCACTCTTTCACTTTTTTCTTGCATTGAGTACATTTACTTGTGATACTTCAAGTACATTTTGCTAATACATTTACTTGAGTAACATTTTTAAGGCTGTACTGCTACTTGTTATGGGGAGTAAATAAAAGATCTGAATACTTCACCATAGCTTACTGATTAATTAAATAAATATTACTCATAATTTGGTATAGGCATCCATTGTTGCTGCAGCTGCCAGTTATGTGTTTACAAAGTGTGTTCATTATACAGATGGTAATATAAGTAAGGGAGCCGGTCAATGACCCGCAAGCTGTACATTATCCTGCTTATTACACGGCCAATCAATAATTTGACTAAAAAATGGTCCGCCAGAGTCGAAGCGGAGGGTTCTCTCATCGCCCTGAAGGGGATTCTTTCACAACAATGACCCGCTAGCTGTGCATTATCCTGCTTATAACATGGCCAATCAATAATTTGACACAAAAATGGTCCGCCAGAGTGCGACATCAGAACTGCGGCCATAGCAACTGTCTGTTATACATAGCAACGGTCTGTTATAAAGAAATAACAGACCGTAGAACGCTGTGAATGACCAATCAGAGTTGAGTATTCAACAAAGCTGTGTAATAAATAGTTATGAGGTGCAATTAAACTTATCTGTAAGTACAATCAATATAAAGAACAAACAGCATTAGAATATACCCAGCTGGGAGCTTTTTAGGGGGGGCATTTTTATCTTTATTGGATAGTTGAAAAGGCAGACTGAAAATGCAGGAAGAGAGAGACGGGCATGACATGCAACAAAGATCCCCGACTGGAATGAAACCGGCAACATTACAGTTACGTGGCATGTTAACGATTTGTGATGTGTGTTGTGTATTCATGTTTATATTGTATTGCTTTTACTGTGTGTATGGTCTTCTTTGTGAGATACATTTCCTACCCTGGTGGGACAAATAAGTACATTTATACCGTAACCAGTGTCATTTAAAGGACTAGTGTGTAGGATTTGGAGCCATCCTGTGGTGTGGTTGCAGATTGCAACCGACTGAGTACCCCTCAAGTCACTCCTCCCTCTCCAAGACTGCGGTAACGGGGTCCGCCAAATGGAAAAACAGGATTACGCCGTGGTATCTTTCAGGACCTTCGCCTTGCCTACTTTAGCAGCAATGAAATTCAGACAGTGGCTGGCGTGTCGGAGAACTACGGTGGCCTTCAGGTAATGTAAAAACATGTGAAAGTCTCTCTCTAGAGCCAGTGTGTAGTTTGTCTGTTCTGGGCTACTGTAGAAACACGGCCGACTCTGTGAAGAGGACCCGCTCCCTATATAGATATGAAAGACTCAAGCTAACAAAAACACAACAATTCTAAGTTTCAGGTGATTATACACTAATGAAAACCTAGTTATGAATATTATAATCCATTTCAGCCAATAAATCCCTCTAAATCTTACACGCTGGACCTTCAATGAAACTGAATATCTATGTTCTATCTATATTCTTTCTGGGGATTACATTTAGGATTAATCCCTGTGTGTTGTGTCTTGGGTGGTCTGAGGTTTCCTGCTCATTTACAGTTTAAAGTGGGCAGTAATCAGTCCTGACTTCCTGCCTTTCAATCTCCTCACTCTGGAAAAACCATGGTGGTGGTCCTCATGCCAAACTGCACTGAACAGCATGAGTTCATGTGCAGCACTGGCACAAAAGTGTGCATGGCTTTAATAATGCAAAATGTAACCATTGCCAGCCCACAAATGTTTTTCAGCTGTGTGATTTGATTTGTCCTTCGTTAGAGTCTAAATAATGGATTTAAGCATACATTACCTCATCATATTTTGTTCTGAATTTTAATGCAGATTGGACTTGGGCAGCTTTTGAGGAAAGGTTCTGTGTTTATGCAGGTCTACGGGAAAGTTACTTTTGGTGCTGAGTTGGTCAGTTCACAGATTTGAGGGGGAGGGCAGGGAAACTTTAGAGGAAATGGGTGTTGAGGACTCCTCCTATACCTAACCCCACATTCCTCTTCTTTCCAAGTTTGGGAGCTGAAACGTCTGTGAGGACAGAAAGAGCACAGAGGGAGGATAACAACAACGGGCACTTAGAGGCACTGAAACTGAAGGGTAAGAACTTCATCTTGGATTAAACAGAAACGTTATTCCTGGATTTACAGTTTAGTATGATGTAACTATTACCTCATGAGATGCAGGTCACATCCAAATGTGATGAAATGCTAAAAGAAAAGAGCCCTTAAAGATTGGACGTTTGTAAGGATGCTTTTCTGTTATTTCACAGTGCTTGCTATTTCTGTGGTCATTATTGTCGTTCTCTCTGTGGCTGCGGTGGTTACCTCAAACTGTTACGTAAACCAGATGTAGTAGTATGTAATCAAACACATGCCTCTCTGAATTGTCTACAATCTAATAGCAACAGTGGTTTCCCTCTATGGACAGAGCTGGGTGGGAAAGACAAACATCTGCAAGGTACCCAGTCCTTAAAGTGCACTGCAGAGTTGAGGGAAGGTCATTCAGGAAAAGGAAAAGTCTACATTTAGCACTTGTAACTTTTGATTTAAAAAAAATAAACAAATAACCACCTATAATGTACAGGGGTGTAAGAAAATATTGAATATCGCGATATTCTGTTTTGTGATACTGTCTTGATTTTTAACATTTTTACATGCAAAGATTAAATCAGTCAATACCTTATTTCATTGCAAAGAGATGTGCCCTCTCAAAGTAATGCTATGATGTTAGATGTTACAGGGACTGTAATAAATGCATAAAAAAGTAAACTTATTTCACCCCGATTTTATGCCTATGATGGTGTGTTCTTTATACTATTACAGTTTTCCTAAAATAAGATTAAAAAAAATCGCAATATATTGAATCGTAATCATATCTCCAGATTTTTGCCAATACACAGCCCTAATAATGTAGTAGGAAAACAGCACACAACACTATATTCATGTTTAAGTTTAATTCCTTATTGAGTTTGTACTGTATGTAAGTAGGGCACAATGCAAATTCTGTTTTTTTTTATTTATAACTATATCTAGGGGAACTGAAAACAAAAAGGAACAAGTCTTACTTAATTGTGACTTCCCCTTTTTGGTTCTCAAAAATGTCTCTGTTGGAAAAAGTGAATCCAGTTATTGAGTCATCCATTAGTCATTATTCAGAGTCGCTGCCATTTGACTTGAATCAAGCTTTCGTGGGTGTGGATCATTGTGTTTGAAAAGATGAAGGATAGGGAATACGTTTATAGGTTTTTCATATTGAACCTGAAGTGTAATGCCAGACTGTCGTCCTTTGTACTGTATAGGTATACAGTTTGTACCCAGATTCATAAAAAGTACACAGCAGTGTGTCAGACCGTTGGGTTTCAGATTACATGCTGGTTTACAACGGTTACAGGGAGCTGATGATCTGATGTGTTCCTCAGAGACGACCGGCTCTGTAGGCAGAGACAGAAAACCCCCTGTCTGTCTGTCTGTCTGTCTGTCTGTCTATCTGTCTGTCTGTCTGTCTGTCTGGCAAATGGGCAGAGATTGTCAGTGCAGATGTTAAGATGCATGACATGAAAGCACTTCCTCCAGAGGCAGACAGAGAGTCCACTGTCTCAGGCCTTCAGGAATCTGTGACAACAGAGCTGTTTGGTTCTATGTGGAGCCACCAGTATTAACACAAATGACCCCATCCTATCCTATAATCAAAATTACATCGTTTTTATTCAGGATACCAGACTCTTCCATCATCTTTGAGCAGCCATGGTCTTCCTACTCATATTCCTAACCATTCTGCATCTGGTCACCTTGGCCATGCTCTTCATCGCCACCCTGGAGAAGGTGAGACACATGATATCTTAACCGGTGTTGTCTTTCTTCACAAACACAACAATGTTGCACTGATACTAACTGTGGTTTTGTTCACTGTGTAATATTACACCTATTTTCTCAAATTATTACATCTTTGTTACGATTTCTCAGAGAACACAGATATGTGGAACATGTTTGGAATGTGCAGAAAGTTTTGAACAAGAGCAGAAGTCTTACTGAAATACATATGAGCTATTATTATAAAGTCCAGAGGTTTATATATTAACTGAAATTAATTACTGTAGGCTACTATTGACTGTGAATAGGTGCCACATGCACATTTAAAGAGGTTACTTCCCCATACAAAAGACACAAAAGAGGAAGAAAAGTAAATCGTGCCTACAGGTGTGTTAACTCAGCAGAGGTAACATTAAATGAAAACGGTTGAGCTACAGGAAATAATCGAAAGGAATACAGAAAGCCTGAGAGCCAGCCTTATATTTTCATTTATATATATATTTTTTTTGTCGCCTTAATTTTGTGTTTTCCATTGCATTAATAAAGACATTTCCATCATAAATTAATTGATAAAAATTCAACAGAATGCAGGAAATTAAGTTTTGTGTGGTGACCCCCAGACCCCCCACTTAACATTATCCGTTAAAAGATAAATATTACTGGACCTCACTAATTTCAAAACCCTGGCTGTGCCCTTGATGCCATTCTGAAAAACTCTCCCTGAAATCTGATCCAATAATCTTTCTCTCTCTCTCTCTCTCTCTCTCTCTCTCTCTCTCTCTCTCTCTCTCTATCTCTCTCTCTCTCTCTCTCTCTCTCTCTCTCTCTCTCTCTGCAGTCCTGGTGGATATGGGATGAAATAGAAATCACAGACCTCTGGTATAACTGCTTCCATGATAATGCCACAAACACCTGGTTGTGTGCTGCTACCGATGAAAGCGGTACGTTTTTGTTGTTTTATTTTGTCTGTGTCCCTGCCTGCATATATGTGCATGCTGGTTTGTTTATTCCTGTTTTGCATAGTGTTTTGCTTGTGACTTGTGAGTAAGTGTCTTACACTCTGCTCTCCCAGACTGGCTGCAGTCTGTCCAGGCCCTCATGGTCCTCTCCATGGTCTTCTCCTCCATCTCCTTCCTGGTTTTCCTCGGTCAGCTGTACACCATGTCCGGAGGAGGACTCTTCTACTTCACAGGCCTCTGCCAGGCCTTTGCAGGTGTTTGAAGTCTTATTCCATAAAACACATATAAATGTTGTCAATGAAAATAAAAACCTGACAGCATTTTATGTAGTACATGAGACAGGTAATCTGTGACGAAAATCATGCTTCCTCCTGTACTTCTAATGGCATTTGCAAGTTTCACCACGCCCAAACCAAAACAACCAATCAGAGCCAAACTGTCTCCACAGCAGCTGTCAATCACTCCTCGTGAAACTCCAATCAAACGGTCAAACTAGGCAGCGCTGATCAAATATGAATCAATAATCGGTTACTGTAATGCCTATTTCTCTCCTCACATGTTTTCAGAAACATCTTGTAGTGCACTGTTAAGCTGTAAAATGAGAACATTTGTGACCATTGTGTAAACACGTGCCTAACGTTGTTAAATAAACAAAAACACTTGTTTAAGTTTAGGTAACAAAACCACTTAGTTAGGTTTAGGAAAAAACAACATGGTTGGGCTTAAAATGACTACATTTGTAAAGTGAAAATGAGACTTAACTTTGGAAACGATGGACAAAAATGACCAGCTGATTGTAATGTGAAAGTGAAACGTAACACAATGGACACGAACAGCGGCCTCCCGGATGAAAGCCTTGTGTTGCTGGACCCATTGGCCACCCCTCTCCTACCCTGTGTGTCTCTTTTGCTTTTTAAACTACGTCATCAGCCTCCCGGAGCACTTTCTCTGAGCGTTTACTGTTGCCGCGGATGGGTTTACATTGAGGTTACTTGAAAGCCTGGTGCATCTCATACAGGTGCTAAACGGTACCTTGTGCGTTGGTATCTGACGCCGATGGGTGTGACAAAGTGTTGCTAACTTACACCCTGGGAATGAGTACGGGCTGGCAGTAAATACTCACTAGAGCATCAAATGTGTATTGATTCGCAGCTGAAAATAGTCCTCAACAAATGCCCGATTTACTCCTGTTTCAGTTACATTTGCTAAAACGTAAGGTGACCAGCTGTTTTAGAAAATTATGCAGCCTTTTAAAAAAAAATGAAACCATATATTTTTGGCCCATTTCTAAAGATTTACATCTTCAGTAGAAACTAATGGGCTTGAGGCTGAGTGCTACATGGCGGCAGATTTTGTGGCATTTGTTGACAGGAAGAAAAAGGTTTTTTTAAACTTTTACGTAATATTTAAGTAGGCATCCTCATTAATCACTGATGTATGACTGTGAAGAGATAAGGAAATCTGAACTCAAACTTTTGAATGTGTCACTCTTGCAGGTTTCGCAGCCTTTGCTGCCTGCCTCATCTTCACCTTCCACAGAAAGGAGATCTTAGGTGACTCCAGAGATCTGAGCAAAGGACGCTTCGGCTACTGCTTCATCCTGGCGTGGCTGTGTGTCCCCCTCCTCCTGGTCAGTGCAGTCCTATACGTCCACCTGCGCAAGAAGCAGTGAGCCGAAACCAGAAAGAACGGAAAAACCTAATAAGTGTTAATCACTTTACAATTAACAGTACTAAGCGCACATAAGGAAATGACGACTGAGAAGGAAATACCTCTTTAAATGATACAATTCTGTTTACTTTCTGGCTCTGTATCCATCCACCCTTCCGTGCTGCAAGGTATGCAGGACATTTTGTTATCATGGTGTGAGACATGTTGTCACTCAAGACCAGATCAAGATAACTAAATCTCAGTCATGCTGTAAGATACACATATTAATGTGTTACAGGAAGGATTCTGACATAGGAATATTAGGTAATGAATGCATAACTTGTGCTTCATGTATGATTGTTTTTGTGTATTTTGTGTATATATCTCTGTTTACTTATTAAAAAAGCAATACACTGATTGTTGACGTGAACTTTACTAGAGAGCATTCCTGTATTTAAAGGGCTAAATCTGTATTAAGTGCTCTCTGTGTTAACACAGTGCAGGTGTAATCCTCTGATATAACACCGTGGTTGAGAAAAAGGGTGTCATCTTTCTCATTTAACCACTCTTTGTTTTGTGGCATTCATTGTTTACTTTGTTAAAGTTGGCTCACACTATTTTCAAATTAACAAACTAATTAATAGCACAATGGCTGGTCCTAAAGGTGTTTCCAAAGAAACAAAAAGAACCTGTGTGACTTTAGAAGGGAAGTCAGATACAGTGTTACGTGTTACTCTTGCAGACAAACCGACCTGTCAGGCTAGACCAGTCCAAAAGTTAAACTGAGAGGTAAATAGCAGCGTTTTAGATAAAGTACGCGAGGCAATTATTCGCCTCAAACACCTTTTAGGAAGTGACCTGGATCCAGAATATCAAAGATAATTTGATTTAAACGCTGCCACTGTAAAGATAAGAGAGAGAAAGGCACAGTAGGATCGTGAATGTGTGTCAGAGCGGCTGATCCATCTGTCAGCTGCACAGAATTTCTGGAATCTGAGAACAAAGCCGGTATGAAGGAGTGGAAGGGTTACAAGTTGTGAGATGACATGCCGGGGAGGGAACACATGAAGATCAACGGCTCCTGAGCGCAGCCGAATACTGAGAGAGGAGACATGCTGTCCGGGAGGTGAGTTTCACATTGATTTTTGTGTGTTCAAACTGTCTTTCTCAGACACACTGATCACTTCAACTCATTGATTTGTTTCTTATGTCAACATGAGGTGGGGGACGAGGCTGCTGCAGAAAATAAAATGTGCTCAGCACTGAACTTGTGAACCCAGAAAGGGCTGTTTGCAACATCAAGATATCATATGTGTTCTGGGCAGCACTTGCCAGCATGGAAACAGTGTGACTTTTTGCCAGAGCAATGAATGAAATCACTTTAACTGGAAGTAAGGGTGACATGAGCTGGCCTGGGTTGCCGTGACACAACAGGAGTCAGTAGTGGGAACTGTGATAGGCAGCACTTATTCCCAGATACACACCAGGCTGCAGTCATGTCGAACTCCCAGGAGCAGAGCCTCGATGAGAATGCCGTGTTCCTGCCGGTGAATGAGACCTCCCCGGAGTTCCTCCATTGCGAGACGGAGCGTCA